>JAOVVB010232678.1:0-10352 GCA_028570985.1 Heterobranchus longifilis
CATTGTAACCTGTTGAGGCTATTGAGTATTTTCCATGTGTTTTTAAATACATTTTGTTCAAATTTGAAACAATAACTTTTTTTTCATTACTTACCATTATGGTACAATGTTGCCTCAAGGCAACGCACCCCAAAAAGTACCCCCCAAAATGTATTTCTTGAAAATATTTTTAGATTATGTTTATTTGGTTTATTTTATGACAAAAAAACACTCAAAAAACTTTTTTCCCCATCTGGCATCATAATGCGTACCGTAGAGGGTTAAGTTATTACGATACTTTTATTTTCATGTTGACATGAACGGACCTTCCCATTCGAATCACAATAGGGTGCCTCAGTTTGTAAATGGTGGAAATGAATTAGCATTTTAGCACTTCTGGTTCCCTCGCCTCAAAGTGTTTTTGTTTAGACGGTCTGTGTTTAACACAAGCTTCAGAGATTTTAACGTTTTGTTCCACGACATAAAATACGTCGGTAAATGTGCATTTTGAAGCTTTTACGTGTGTTTAAAAAGGCGGTTGCTAACAAGTGGCTAAATGAGACGACAGAGGTTGTCAAGGACGTTAAACATCACCGTCAGTTTAGTAGTGGTGTCGGGGGAGGGGCGACTTTATAGACTAACGTTAGCTTTTTAATTCTGACGATTGCTTCTAAAATCATAAAGGTGGTGTTCATATGGAGAGATTATCTTAAAGACAGAACATGTATGTATCATGAACTTGTGATAATTTTGGAGTTTGGGAACATATGTGGAAAAGGTCTCCTCCTCCTCCTGTTCCGTGATGTTAAAACAAGAGATGTCGGTAAATGATTAAAAAACAGTAGAGGTCACCAATTATTTAGAGATTTTACAATGCAAAGTCAGAAAAACCCCCTACTTCCCTTGTCCCTTTTGAAAGATTGATTTAAGACATTTTAATAGGAATTAATGCCTTTTAAGACTTTTTAAGGATCCGTGGGAACAGTCAAAATAAAGTAATAAAAGATTACGTAACAAAACCTGCTGTGAGCCAATATTGATCAACACTAATCCTTGTGTGTTCACTATCTAAGCATAATGTGAATTATTAATGTTCTGATTCATAGTTTTATCCAGTATAAAACTCTTAGACTGAAGTAAATCTATAATGCAATTCAGGGATTTGTTTTTCCTTCATGGAGAACTCTCACATGAAATAATTAAATCTAACGATGGTGTTTCCAGGAGGAAACGTTCTGTTTCATGTGGACATGCTCCACTTTCTATTCCCAGAGACCCCGAGTGATTTCCCAGAGGATGCGAGTCCTCGGAGGACTCTGCTGCTATTTATGGACAACCGATTTGGGAACATGCACATGAGTTTAATTTTCATAAAGAGGTAAATAAATGCTTAAGTGCTTTTTTTATGATCTGCACTTTTGCTTTGACAATTTGGAGGCAAGTAACTAACATGTTATTTATACAAAGTACATTTCTATATTGGTCTAATTGAAAATTATTAGTTTTATATCTTTTTTTGTACAAAACATAAAAAGGTGATGTATATTTCAAAGACATCACAATAAACATGAAGGTCTTTTTAAGAGTCTTTATTTATATTAAGTAAACTAAATTGCATTTTGACTGCAACAAAATATTTTTAGTTTTATCCCAAGTAAAAAATTATATGTTTAAATAATGGCAAAGTTAGCTTGTGTTTATGGTGAAATTTAAGTTGCAAAAATAATGTTATTATATTGACTTAGATTGTCGCTTGTGACTAAAGAAAATGTATTAATTAAGGTATAATTGAAAATTGTATTATATATAATATATTGTATTATAATTAATAATTTTACTTTGGTTAAGACAAAAAATTACATCGACACAAATACATATTTTTGATTTATATCGAATTAAAATTAATGTTTCAACCAAATCATAAATATAATTTGAGAAAAACTAATTAATTTAGATGTAACAAATTACAGTATTTTTTTAAGTTGGTCCAAAGTATCAAAATCAACTAATTACAATAATAATCATAAAGACTGAGTTTAGTTCTTTCTATATTTTAAAACTCATCCAGACTCAATCAGTGATATATTAGAGTTGTTTCAGCTTCATATTCGGAGGATTTGTCGGTTTGTAGACTTTCTGATTTTGAAGCTGTCATATCGAAGGTTCATCAAGTTCGTGACGACCCGGACAGGAAAGAAACACAAGAGTTATGGAAATCCATTGGCTCGCGTCCAGAGTAAACGGTGGAAATCACTTAAACCAAACAACGAGACAAGAAAGCAAACTCTGTGGCTTCTTCTTCTTCAAATTAAACTCTCTTTTGTTTGTTTAAAGCTTCAAGTTTGTATGTGAAGGAAGAATGAGGCTGACGGCCAACATCAACACAATGCACACTGACACTTTCTCTCCGTTATTTAGAATTTAATTAGTCTCTGCTGGTCATTAGACAATGTTATTGCCATTAAAAAAGTAATGTAATTTGTGCGCCATGTAACTGTGGGACATGAAGCCCACGTTATGTGCCGAAATGACGTTTTATCTGTCGACGGCGCCCTCCAGTGGTCGCAGTCAGTATAGTCTCATCAAACCAGTATGCAGGCGGTGATGTTCCCGTTTGAAAGTCAAAATTGTTATTTTTAAACGCTGTTCGTTAGTCATGTGACGTCTGATGTCACGTCCTACATCATGACGTAACTGCGTCCAGTATTTGTTGTGTTTTTGTGTGTGACAGCTGTATTTATAACACGGAAATCAGGATTTTAATGCAATTCCAGTGTTTTTTTTTACTAACCATACCAAGTTGTTTTGTTGACAGTTGTTGTAGAGTTGCAGATAATATCAGTTTCCTTTCAGTGAAATGCTCGCAGTGAACAGTTTGGTGGTATATATGCTTAAGGCTTTTATTGTGAAAGGTAAAGAAGGAAGGAGTGGATCTGCTATGTGCTGCCTTTAGATTGAAAGTAGTAATAAAGTTTTCCGTCCTGATTCGGACAGGTATCATATCACATCTGTTGTGCATACAGATGAACTTCTCATGCCTCAGTGCTGGGTGCCAGGCAGGTCCGTGACAGGACCTTGGCTGGTCAGTGGCTGGAATTAAATTCATTTAAATTTAAAAAAAAATTTTTGTGAAAGAAGCGAAATGCATATTAATGAATGAGTGAGTTTACAGTGGAATCTAGACACACTCTGTCAGAAAACAAGAGCAGGAGGGGACTCCCAGTGGCTGGAGGTGGGCTGGGAATTGGCTGGCAGTCGACTTGGAGGGGAACTTTTAGATTAATCTGTACATTTTCATATGATATTAAACGACCCGTTCATGAGAATACGCTGCGACCTGTATGTCAAACTGGAGCTTTGGATAAATATTACGCTTTTTTCACCGTTTTTATTTAGTTTTTTCTTGTTTCAACAGTTCACAGAAAGTTTCGAGGCCAAGATGTTTCACCGGTACATCAAAAAGCTACAGGTCTTACACAGATTTCCCTGCAGTTCAGCGTGACCGTGTCTTATCTTTGGAAAACTCCCGACAAGAATTTAAATTAAACTTCTGTCAGTTTGAGCGAGGCGTGGCCGCTGACGGTGCCTTTGTACAGATTTAAATAATGTGTGGGAAAAGAAAAAAGCAAAAAGAAAGTAAGATCAGTAGCCAAAGCCTTTAATATGAAAGTAAAGTACTTTTGATTTGTGTGGAGAACTTTTCTACCCTTTCATACTGACTTGTTTTCTTCTTTCAAGGTCTTTTTTTTTCACATTAAGTATACATGAGTGTTTTATTGCCAAAGCGCTACCACTGTGACCTCTGCCTCTGGTCTCTGTAATGCTGCTGAGAGACAAAACTATCCTCATTCTGCTGCTGGATTTCAAAGAGCAGCAGCTAAAAGCTTTAAATGTAGAAGGTGGTGCAGATTTGTCGAGGCCACGGCGAGACATTTACCAGGTGAGATCGCTGAAAACTACTTCAGAGACGGAGATACAGATTCCTAAAAAGGCTGCAAAGAATCTGATGAAGTCTGCAGACATGAATAATGAAACTTTTGGGAACAGATTGTAGAGATTATTCCACGTCATTTATCAGGTGACAGTGATTTCACCTGGACACTGTAGCTTTTAGCAAACATTACACACATATGCAAATTCTGAGGCAAAACTCGACGGTCAAAGTTCACCGTCTTTACACAAACACAAAGAAATAATGCATTTGTTAGGGACTACTTTCAGCCGCGGATTAATACACAGATTGAAGGTTTGTATTCATTCTTTTACCACAACAAAGACAAACTGATGAGTAAGAACCAATCATTTCTGGTCCACTTAAGATGCAGGTTTGTGTAAAACTGCAAAAACTGCAGTTCCTCAAACGGCCACTTGAGGCTGCCTCCAAAACAGAGTCAGTCCCCATAGAGCCCCATGTTAAAAAACCCAACTTTACAGCAGAAATAAACATGTTTACAGCAACAACAAAAACAAGGTTTTGGTCTCTATAGCTAATTCATGACAAATAATAACTCACCCGTTTGAATTATATTAAGGCGTAAAGTTAAACAAAATTAAGGGCGTGGCCTCTTTGAGTGACAGGTGGCGATTGCAGACTGTACGCTTCTGACCGGCTCTTCAGTCGTAATGTTTTGAGAAAAAAAAAACCTCACAATTTTGTAAGAAAAGAGTTGTAATGTTTTGAGAAAAAGTCATAATTTTATGACAAAAAATTCGCAATGTTTCAAGAAAATAACTCACAATTTTAAAAGTAAAAAGCCATAATGTTTCGGAAAAAAAAAGTCATAATGTTGACAGAAAAAGTCACAATATTATCAGAAAAAAGTCATGTTTTGAGGAAAAAGTCATAATTTTATGAGGTAAAGTGATTCCAGTGTGTTTAAGTATAATTTTAAGAGTTATAACAATATTTGGTTGATTATCGGGATAATATCGTGAATTATTTTGACTAGGATAATCGTGATTATTATTATTTTTTATATCGTCCCGTGCCTGGTTGTGATGCTGGACATGTTTCGGGAGTGATGTGGCCAATTATCATCATCACAGTAAAACATTCCTTTATCTGACGCTTACATGATTTATTATTTTTACTTGCTGATGAAGCGTTATGATTTGTTGTTGTGGAGTTTGTTCTGTGAGAACAGCAGAAGTTTAGATGACAGGAAATGATCCGACAGGCAACTCGGTGACCTTATTTTGGGATTGACAATTTACCTGACAGCGTCTGAACTGCAGTGACGGAGTAAACACCACCCATCTGGTACCGCGGGCAGTTAAAAACAAACACCAAATATGGAACGAGCCGTTGGCTTGTGCTGATGAAGGAGAGAGGAAAAATAATGTCAGTCACTCGCAGGAAGAGTCTTTGACTTATGACCATGGGACAATAATGGATTCACCATGAAATATGATTAAGATCCTTCAGAAATCTGTTTGTTTTTGTGTTATTATGCGACTTTTTGTGAGTAACTTTTCAATTTCGACGCAAAATGCATTTTTCTCATCTCATACCCATTTAAGTCGTGTCCCCAGTTTCACTCAGTCCTGTTACACTAACACATCCCCCCTTTTAAAAAAAAAATGGGACATTCCAGAAGTCACATGATCAACAGGAAGTCACACGATCAAACAGGAAGTCACACGATCAAACAGGAAGTAGCATAATTTGAGTCTCCTGAAGGCCATGGGAAGACCAAAAGTGTGTTTTCTCACTCTGTTTTCTGTAGTTTTGATCATATTGTAAGCATGACATTCAATTATTTTTTAGACATTATATAAAGTTTTTTAAAGATAAAGATAGCTTTGGTAAAATGTTCTCACGCTATTAGCATTGATGTCATGTGGCTACATTTAATGTATTTGCTAATGCTAAGCTAAAAAACTCAGTCCTGTTACTTACATGAAGTATTTGTCATTTAGAAACAATGCAAAAAATACATTAAATGGCCTGAGATTGACCATTACACATTTTGAGTAATTAAGCATGTGTGTTATTACACAGTGCTGAAAAAAAGTTTCTTTTTGGACAGTTATAACATACAAATGGCACCGATTCAGCAGAATGGCCCAATTATGGGTCATAATAAACTCCTTGTACAAACGACCTATGGGGGTTTTGGAGAACAGGCTGCGTATTTCTGTATTTCTGTGTCTTGCAGAAACGTACAATGCCAACATTTTATTCTGCCAACTGTGCTGATGATTCTGGGGAAAATAAATCTGTCAATGTCTTCATGAAATTGATTATATCAACCACCGTCACTGAAAAAACTAAAACAATGCTGTCATTCGTTTAATGTGTTTTTTCTCTCATTCTAATAGCTAAAAATTAAAAAATTAGTTTGTTCATTTAAACTAAACTTTCTAATTTATATGTATTATTTATTATCAATTTCATACAATATGAACTGGCAGTGGGACATCAAATTAACAAATTCATTTTTCAATTGAGACAACCTAAAATAATCCAACCTTCAAAAAAAATGTTTGAATGAAGTTAAACATTTTGGGTTAAACTGAATGTAATATTTACACTAAGACAACTATTTTATTTATTTTTTAAAATTTAGGACAACTTAAAATAATAAGGTTTACTCAAGATTCAGAAAATAGTTATACAAGTTTAACTGATTTAAATATATTACATTGAGTCAATGTCAAATAGTTTGTGTGATCGATTACTGCATCCAGTGTTTTATTTTATTTTTTCAGTGTGTGCTTTTCTTTAAAACCCCAACTTCTTGCTTGAAGTACAAAGTCAGCCTCAGTGGTCTCAATGTCTAATTTCACTTCTGCTACCATGTCTGTCAGTGGTGGTTATTGTGCAAAGTATTGTGTGGTTTCGAGGATATTAAGGCCTAAACATTGTGATGCTTCGTTGGGGGCGTGTCTCATCTGTCGAGGCTACCACCTAAACTCTATGTTTTGCTCAGATTTGTGTTTTTTCTGGTTCTGATAAGATGGTTGTGAGGTATCTGTAGAAGAGCTGTCAGGTTGAAAACAAGCATGAGTGTCTGGAGGCCGGAGTACAACATTTGTACTGTGACTGTAGGTGAGAGTTCTCGCAGTTATGTGGAGAGGAAAAGGGAATACAGTGACCCCACCTTCCTAAATATTTTAACAGTGAGTGTACAGATGTTAGAGGGGGGATTTTCTGTCATACTGACAAACTGTGATCAATGCATCCAGTAAACAACAGAAGAACTGCCTTCAGAGACTAGTTACCGATTATTGTTGACGTGCCGACCTTAATAAGCTATGTCCTGAATTATACTGTTACGTCAAATGTTGTTCATAAAAGTGTCTTTTTGCTGGAAGTCCTGGTGACCAGCCAGGACCTTGTTAATCTCTGTAAACAGATTCTGCATATGAACGCAGAATCTGTCGGCAACGGGACGAGGTTTTGGGATCAGAAGTGCCCTGGGTTTCCATTTGTAGTCCGAGCAGTATTGACGAATCACGTTTGAGCGGGGGCGGGGCTTGTTTTATCAGGTAAACAGTCCGTGTGGGGAGCGAACACTCGAAATGTCGTCTGGACCTAAAAGACCTACAAAAAGTTATCGATGTTTGTGGATTGTGTGGAGAAACGTTGGATTAATTGCTTTCAATGTCGGATTAAACGATAGCCTTTGGAAAAAAAAAAAACTCAAATTGCTCGTCGGACTGTAAAAAAAAAAAATGGCGCACAGAAGAGGAAATCTTGAATGAATGAATTTTACTTATTTGAAACATAAAAATAAAAACAGATTAGAAAACAAACAAAACAAGAGTAACAGTGTTTGAAAAGGAGTAAGTAGAAGTAAAACGAATATGTCCCTACCCCTTTCTCACTTCTCATCTATTAAAACATATTATTATTTAAACACATTTATTTAGAACCAATATAAATATACAAACAACTATCCCAAATTTATTTACAACCCAAATATCCACCCGGTCGTGGCCCGGACATCGAGCTACACCGGAAGCCCAGAAAACTTGGCCGCTGCCCCCAGAGGCTAAATCGTCATTAAAAAAACGACGATAGCCAACGGGTTTCTGAGATTGGGACCTTGTTTGTATGTCACCTCCCATCTCTCTCTCGCTCTCTCTCCCCTCGTTTCCTGTCAGCTCTCTACTGTTTCTTATCGAATAAAGGCAAAAATGCTTCCGGAAAATACTAAAAATAGTTTCTTCACTTTCTGTGACTCCTTCAAATATGTCAGTCAATCCAGATAAAGTGACAAAACAGAGCGCCTGTGTGAATAAACTAACGCTGGCCTTAAACCAAACAACTTTTCAAGCGATTTCACTGTCGCAGACAAATTTCCAATGTCAAAATAAAAGTTTTGCTGGAGTTGTGGCGCGCTCCTGTGATCTCCATGGTTTGGTGTAAGGTCGTCCGTTATAAAACTCAGTACCAGCGGTCTTAAGTCAGTCTTTTTCTCATCTTGATGTTCAGATAAAACAAATAGTGAAGTTAAATGACGTGAACATTGTAAACAACCAATAGGAGCGCTCTCTGCAGCAGGGAGGAGACTCTGGACTCTCATGGACTGTGGAAAAAAGTCTTCTCGTCATAAGACAGATGATGCTAAAAACTAGGAGAGGAAGACCCAGGTTGTAAAAGCATCCAGTGGTGTAAATTTCATGAGTTGTGATCAGTTGTAGTCAGATTGTTTATTTGAAGGTCTTGTCAGGACCTGCAGATGTTTAAGTGTTTTACAAGAAAAAAAAAAAAGAAGCAAAATTGTCTCTCATTTTGACTTTTTGAGAACTGATAGAGGGCAGCCAAGATAAAGAAAACATTTTTTTTTTGGTTGGGAACCACAGGGTTATAGGGGCCAGAGAATGCAGTATGCCAATCATGGTCCTCACATGTACAAGAAAACAAACATGTGTGTGTTGTTGAGGTCAGGAGGTGATTACAACCAAACAGTATAAGCACTTTCCAGTCCTCAATGTGACAGTCTGTGTCTCTGCAGAAGGCCACAGAGGCACCGCTGACGCATGACACACACACACGCACACACACACACACACACACACACACACACACACACACACCCACACACACGTACACACACACACACACACGCACATGCAGCCATCCGTCAGCCTCAAGGTTGCTATAAAGAAAACAAGAAGGGGCCCTTCGTCGCAAAATGTAAACTCAACCAAACATTCACATTTAAAGAGATAGCGCGGCTAAAAGTGTCTGCAGAGACGCGGGCATGAATCAGGTTCAGACTTTCTACAGGGAGTCAGAGATAAAAACAGAGGTGTCTGCGAGGTGAAGAACCATTCAATATTTCGACAGACAGGGAAACCTGGACTAGCGTTTCAAGACGATATATATTTTCACTACAGTTAACAAAAACAAACATTTTATCACAATATGTAAACGTCTGTAGAAACAGCAGTTTTCTGCTGGACTCATGGACCTCATGGACGGGGATTTGTGGCCGTAGTGATTATGACGGGAGCAAAGGAGAAAGTCTGGCGACGTGGTATTAAGAGCGACAAAGTCCACGTCAGGGGAAGGTCGGGGTGGATCAAACAAACGTTCAATCAGGGGACCGCAATTCCAGTCCTGTGTGAAACCAAAAGTCATTGTTGACTTGCAAGTTAACTACATAGTACATCACATACTGTAACAGAAGTAACATAAATAAAGAAGGTAAAATAGTGAAATACTACTTGCAGTATGTCATGTGTTAAGCTACAGATAATAAATGACTCTCAGCCATATGTTGCTGTATAAAATATATCTCAGACAAATGCAGATAGTTCTGAGTCACTGGGTTCTGTACTTCCCATGCAGGAGGGTGAGTTTAGGTCCTGATGCAAAACCTGCCGACAACCCGCAGCTTCCGGCAGGTCCGTGAGTCATCGCTTGTTTACGTGGAAACATGCGATGTAGAATATGCTCCTCCGCTAGACGCCGCGGGGCGGGAGTCCTCGCCGGACGCATGAATGAGCTGGACGAGATTCATTCCTCTCTTTGTGCTTCTATTTACGGAGCAGTAGGTGACCCGTGGCCTCGTTTTAATCCAGTGGATGCACTTTCACAGACGGGGATACTCTTTATTATAAAACTGAGCAGAGAACTCAGCTCATGATTACGCATGGGGCCGATATGATAATTTCATGTCACTGTGTTTTCAGTGTTCTGTGCAGTTTTTTATTAAGTTTTTACATGATGCATGTTAAAAATTGCAATTTTGACAAAGTGCAGGACACTTTTCTTGATAATAGATAGATAGATAGATAGATAGATAGATAGATAGATAGATAGATAGATACTTTATTCATCCTCTTGGGGAAATTCACATATCCAGCATTTTCCAACAAATCAAGGCAAAAGAGGTACAAGATAATTTAAAAAGCATGCA
>JAOVVB010232679.1:0-10352 GCA_028570985.1 Heterobranchus longifilis
AATATGGCAGTTATATCACATTTGATACCATGTAGCCTATCTTTTTAAAGAATTCTTTCAGGCACCGCCACCTGTGCAGAAAAAACAATCAAGCAATTCTCAACCCTGGTACTTGTATCGGTACTCAGTATCGGCAAGTACCCAAATGTAAGTACTCGGTCTGGAAAAAAGTGGTATCGGTGCATCCTTACTTTGTAGCTCTCTTCAATACACAGACAGGTCAGTTCCTTTTATAAACAGGCGTTTATTGCTTGTGCGGTCTTTATCTGGTGCATCCACGTCACACCGTGAGAACTATATTTGAATAAACATAGTACAAACACGTGAATACTTTATACAGTATGAAAACGAAAGGAAATGCATAATGACGCTTGGGCGTGAAAATAAACAAAGCGCTCTCTACATGTAAAACACAATACCTTGTTGACCACTTGTCCTGAAAGGAGGTTTTATGTCCTTAAAGTCCCTTGAAGGTCTCCTTTTAATGTCCGTTTTGGCTTCAGACATAAATGTTTATAATCCAGAGTGCAATATTGCACTCGTTGGATTAATGTTACATACAGTACAACTTCCGTCGTAGTGAAAATGGAGAACATTAGTTCCGGGACAAAACATAAAATACAAAAGATGAACTAATAGTCACCCTTTTGCCTGTTACTTCACATTCAAATTTTAACATTACAATAATGAATTATTTATCTATTTATTGCACAGCATTTATGTGACAGCACTTACAGGATTGATTATTGATTATTTATTCTTCCAAATGAAAATGTATGTACTTATTTGTACTATACGTACAAATAAGTACATACATTTTCATCATCTTTCATCATCTTTCCATAGCTTCAGCAGTGTTTCCCCTTGGTTGAAAGCGGAAGTTAACACACATGCGTGTACTAAAGAATACCTATACTTACTTATTTTTTATTTTTATTGATTATTATTATTGTTTATTTTATTTATACTTTATTTAAACTCGGGAGTCATTGAGGGAGACCCTCATTTCCAATGGCGCCGAGTGTACATAGCATTTCATATAACAGGATGCACACAATCAATTAAAAACAGATCAATCACCAATACTTAGTCAAAAATATATAAAAATAAATACAGTTCATAAGCAAGAGGAGTCAGCAATTTAAACAAAACAATTACATTTTGACAGTGGACGGTTATTGATTAGAAATCTAAAACGTCCAAAAGAAACAGGACTGCTTAGATGTAGGTCGGATTGTAATAGGTTCCATGATTCTGCTGCACTAATACAAAAAGCAGTATTGCCAAAATTAGTTCTAGCACAGGGAACCTGAAGAACTCGACAGTCACTGGAGCGTGTTATGCGTGCTGTTCCAGAGCAGCATGGATGAGAGATAAGGTGGCAATTTACCAAGTAGAGCTTTATAAATAAACAAATACCAATGACTATTGCGTCTGTCGGATAGAGAGGACCAACCGACCTTATCATAAAGAGCACAGTGGTGAGTGTTGTAGCTGTCCCCAGTAATAAACCTCAGGGCTGAGTGATAAACAGTGTCTAAAGGCCTGAGTGTGGAGGCTGCAGCATGTCTGTATATTACATCCCCGTAGTCTAAGACTTATATCATGAAGGTTGATTCAACAATCCTTTTTCTACAGGTCAATGGGAAACAGGCTTTGTTTCTATACAAAAAGCAGGTCTTTTGACGCAATTTGCAAGTTGCAAATGTGAATTTGTCGTCAAGCCAGATTCCAAGATATTTATATTCTGTGACCATTTCGATATTTTATTTTATTTTTTATTTTTATTTATTTTTTAATATATTTGTTGTATGAGGAACTGGATGTCTGTGGCGACATTCACGGAAAAAGTGCTGTATTAAGTTACGGGACATATCCACAGTATCTGTCATTTCCACGCTTCCCATTCATTGTCTGCGTAAGCAGCTGTGTGTTGGCCCTCCTCATTTGCATAACGTTAAGGTTTAGGCTAATTTATGCAGGGACATCCAGTGTGACTCACTGCCTCTGGAAACTTTCGAAAAGTTGTCGATCTAAAATGACGACAGATTCAGCAACTGCATGGCTTCAGAAACACATTTCGGTGAACTATTTTTTCTAATATAAGAGAAAGTTTCTAAACAAGCCGTCATGTTAATCTGGTTTGAAACCCGGGAGCAGACAGCCCACGAGTGAAGGCGTTCGTCCAATCGCACCCATCAGTCATCCAATGCTGCGAAGAGACGCGACCCCTTCCATACAAAAACACCATTCCTGTAATGTACAGTAATGCATTACTGTTAATGCAAACCAAACTTTTCCTGCTGCTGCTCCTTCACATTAAAAGCATTCCACTGGCGAAACACAAGTTGACTTTTATTATGATGTAGTCACAGGAAATGCAATGTGTTTGCCAGTGAGTTTGACACTAACTGCGATCGTTCATCAAAATCAAGTCTACAAAACAAGACAACGGCCATTTTTGGCATTTTTTGACAGCGGATCAGTTTGAAATATTGCAGGGAGTAATGGAACAGTCAGGAGCAGAAACAGTGAGTTGTTAGATGAAGAGCTGCAGGAGACAGACTGCACACCTCCCAACTTCTCAGCGAGGTTACCAACTACTTTCACTTTCGCTTTTCAGACTCATGCTGTGTGCAGCTTAAAATCAAATCACAGTTGCTCACAGAATGATGGAAAAAAAGGCCAATTATTGCCCGACTTCTTCATTAAAATGACAATAGTTTGTTTTGCTGACCCCAGTATTCAGGGACCTGTATCTGCATTTGCTGTTACTACCACCAGTAAATAGGGTGTCGCCAAATCAACCAGGATTGAAATCTTAATTGGCAATTTAAAAAGTAAGGTGAAAGGTTTTCATTGGACAGTGACCACAGGCTGCTCATCTAACGGAATCAAACTGAAAATCTATTATAATGTTGTGAAAATATGCTGCAATTCTAACAGGTAGGCGACCACTGCCTGCCATGAGAATTACATTTACATGCCGTTAGTACTGTCTATGTCTGCTACTGCACTCTTTAATAACTATATTCTGTTTCCCTGTCTTCACACTCTTTTTTTTTGTTCGTACTTTCATGTGCATTGTCAGGACAGCCATTAGTCTTTGACAGAGCAGCAAAAATGGAAGCATGTCTTTTTAAAGAAACATAGTGAGCTCCTTTTTAAAAGCAAGCTGTCTGACAGTTGCCTCCCATCAAGAGGGCTTTCCTTTTCAAATCAGCCACTCTAATTTTTGACCAAGGATTCATAGTTCATATTTAATGGGGTGAACTATTAAATCGTGTATGTAGTGCTTAAATATTGCACTGCATTTCATGTTTTTTTATGACTTCAGAGAGCTTTGAATATTTGATGCATGTATTATATTATTACTGTAAAATGGTTCTGTCTCCTATAACATGCATGTGGTGTGATCTCAATGGTTTAAGTATTCCTTTACAAGAAATAACATAATGGTGTGATAGATGTTTTTTTACCAAATTGGCCTTCTTCTTCTGCAGCCTCTAAAAGTAATGGACCCAGACCATCCTCTGGCAGCGCTTGTACGAAAAGCTCGACAGGAAAGGAACGGCACAGCAACAGTGGCGACCAAACCAGAGGAAGTGCCGGACCCAGCTGCATCCAGCACACCGGCGCAGTACACTGCTGACCGTGAGTATATATATATATATATATATATATATTCTTTTGTTTTGTTTTTTTGAACAAAAGCCAACACATCTTGAATGTGTGATGACTCTTCTAGTGTATAGTGGGTCTGGTATACTTTATTTTGTTCTGGTCTGTTTTCTTTTTCATCTCTGCCTGCTTTTTCTCTCAGCCAAGTAGGGCTGCTGTTGTTTGTCTGTCTACCACTGCGCACAGTGCCCTACTCTGCAGTTATTACAACTGACAGTACAATTGACCACAGAAAACTGACATTTTACTTCCTCCTTTTAGACCATTCTCTGCTTATAGTGTTCTCTCACTGCTGGTTACACAATACAACTCCCCACTATTTAATGCTGACTGTAGTCAGTAATTGATGCAAATGTATTTTCAACGCCTTTCAGCAAAGTGATATTGAGCTTAGAGGTGTTCCGGGGCAGACCACACCTCCTGAAAACCAGAGGACCTGACCTGAACCAGCTCTCGGGTCCACACTTTCTTGTCCACCTGGGTTCTGGGTCAGGTCAGGCTTGAATTTATGTGTGTAACTGGTTTGTGCAAAATATCGATTACACCTGCCAGAGCCTGAGAAGATTTGATAACATGAGCAACACATACATAACACATTTCTCGTAAAGGGATCAAAACCCAGCAATTAAGGGTGTTAATAATTAACTGTTTAACTGTTAACGGACAATAAGAATTTTGACCGATTAACAGTATTATGGCAAAATTGATTATTGATTTGAATGTATCTTCGTTGTTTTAGAAATTGTGCGCATTACATAAAAGGGATAGTCAGAGCTTTCAAAGATTAAAGCATTCTCATCATTGTCCCACTCAAGAATTGTAGTCTCACACACTTTGTACTATAAGTTAAATACATATACCAGAATATAAAGATATGGCAAAACCTATACACAGCCCAAAAACAACAATGAATGCTCTCAACAAAAAAAAGTTATATGTTTAAAAAGTGAGTTTGAAGTGTAACACAATGCAAATGTCTCGGAGTCACTACAGTGCTCTCTGTCATTGTTATCACTTGGACTCACCAAAATCAGAAGTCCCTAATGGGGTTAAATGTCTATTCAAAATTACATTGCAGGTCTTTTTGGATGCTCACCATTAAAAAAAAATTGTCAAATAGTTCCTGAACGTAATAAGCACTAGATCCACAACTACTTGTACATTGCAATAGTGAACCTCTTTGGAACTTGATGAATCGTATTATTATGAGCTACTTTAGAAAATCACATGCATGTGGCTAATGCAATGCCTTGATCGTTCCCATACATTAAGTACATAACAACCAGATGAACCGTCATCAAAGATGACATTTTTCAATGGAATGAAAATGACATTTTGTGAATGACTGACATAAAACAATAGCACACCATTAAATTCAAAAGAATGCCTGGCTCGTGTACATACTGTATGCAAATCCGTGAGCATATCCACCCACATCTGCCCCCACTCCACATTATTCATCACACTTCTGCTTAAGTACTTTTATTATGTACAGTATGTCTTCATCCTCCCCTGAAACAGTTGCTTAAATAAACCCATGTCCATTGGCCCCTGCTGATCCGCGAGTGTTAACTTGTCCATTACTGCAATTTATTCACCCCTAAGACATTTGTGGAGGGTGTCCTTTGACCTGATCTTTTCTGCAGAAATAGGGCTGTTAATGTTAGTAAACTGGTTGTGGATGACATAGCTGCTTAATTCCATTGGTATACATTGTTGCTGCTCAAAACAGGCTGTTAATTTGCCCATCCATGTAGCTATGATACACTTTGTCCAATGAAAAAGCTGTGTCTTGTCCTTTGAGCATTTTTGTTTTGCCACTTATGTTAATACAGGGCGTGGATAATAAATTACCACATTACCTCTTTTGTATGGGATTGCCTCCCTTAATTTAGTGTATTTAATTACTCACTCTGACCCTAATGTATATGAGCATGCTAAAGACCTAACAATAAGAGCAGCTCCAAAACCACCAACTAACTTTTGAAGTGGCGTTGTATGAGGTACTTATCCATAGTCAGTGTATTACCTACAGTACATGGTGGTCAGCCTAAGCAATGTACTGCTGTGGACAGGAGCAGCAGCAAAACACATTTTAGCCACTTAAAAAAAGGGAACGCTATATTGAGAATAGTTTCCCCACTTTACCTTGCCGTCAGAAAACTCTTTGCTTTGGCACTACATTTTCTCAAATGTAGAACATCTGTATTCCTACGCATAAGCACATCTGTGCCGTTCACTGTGTTGTGCCACAGATCAGCTGTTTGGGTCAGACTTTCCACAGTTTATGGAATAAACAAATAAAAAAGTGGAGACAAGTCCCTTTTTGAATCAGACTATACAGAAGAAGAACTTTTGCGGAGGGAGACTGAACCGGCGTAGGAATACATGCCGGGATACGCTTCCGTGTCGGGACTCCTGTGTGCTGTGTGTACCGACCGTCATCCGCTGTCGGTAATACACTGACTATGGATCAGTACCTCATACAACCCCACTTCAAAAGATCTGAACTATCCCTTTAAAGTCAATTTATGAAATATATCTAGCGATCTGACCATCTATCTACCTGACCAACTAAATTTCCTCTTTGACCTTCCACTTCCACTTAAGTCTTTACCTCAACTGTAACACATGGCAAGTTTGTAAATGAAAGCTCCTGCTGTGCTTTTCCATTTTCCTGACTAGAGAAAATTGGATGTGTCATTAAAGTCAACCAGCTCAGTGACTGATGTGTTAATATCACACTGTCTCCACTTTGACACTGACCATTTATTTTGTCCCTGTACCCCCCCCCCCCCTCTTTCCCTCCCTCTTTTCAATAAAGAGTCTTTGTAATACAAACCCACTGATAAGGGAGATGACCCTTTCACACAAAGGTCACATCTTGATTGATATTCTCTTCCCTCTTCCAATTTAAATTAATTACTGCAACAGACATATTAAACATAACACATAAACATGGCTTGACAGTGAACACGGAAACATAAAGTGCATAAAACTGCCACAACAGAAAGCACACTTCAGCAACAGAAGGCCCATCACAGCCATATAATGAACACTTCTACACCACTTAACTCTTGAGGTCTGACCACAACAACCACACTGACATGCTGCAGTCCAGTGGCCAATTTCAATGCAGCTGCTTCCACTTTGCCTCCACTTTTGGGAATACTTTGAATTGGGTTAAAATTAAGAACAGGAAATCTTAAAGCAAGCTCCTGCAGTAGCACTTAATTAGCTCAATTTGATTTAGTTAGGTGTAAAAGGTAGATGTGTGGGCGCCCCGGTAGTTTTGGAAAATGCTTAATTTTAACAGTTATGTTTTCAAGGTTAGGAATATGCTTGGATTTGAATATACTCCTTGAAACATGTGTTTGTTGTCTCCTGGGGTCTCACACCACACTAACCCTAACTCAGCATTAAATAAGCCTGATCAAGTGACAATATACTGTACATTGATTTCCGTGGGTATTTTTTTGTAATAATTTAGACGTGATACTAAAGGCTTTGAGAGTCTGGACAGGTTGGTTGATGTACCTTGAAATCGCTTGAAAAGTGCTTGAATTTTACTCTTAAAAACCTGCAGGAACCCCAATTAAGGCCGAGTCCTTTACCTTCATGTTCAAATCCGGCCCGGGGCCCTTTGCTGCATCTCATCCCCCTCTCTGCCTTTCCTGTCTCATCTTTCATTATCAAAATAAAGTGGAAATACAAAAACCCACAAATAGCATTTATATTGACAATTCAAAGACACAAACCATGAGTTTGGGGTCAACTTAATACCTCAAAAGAGAAACGTTGCTGCAGTCATAAAAGGCTGTCTTTGCCCCGCTTTTCCTGCCTTGAAATTGTAATTTCAACACAGTGACGGAGCACAAATGTGGCATTTTTGTTATTTATAGGCTCACTAAACAAGTCTGGTTTTGACAGTTTCTATTTCCAGTGGTAGATGACTTTTCCCCGATCTGTTGATGTTGTTCACCAAGGTTGAAATAGAAAGATTGCCACGACAAGACTCTGAAATGAATTAGTAAATCATCCCTTAACTGTTGTGAATGCACCATAATTTCACATAAAACCTAAACAATCGTGCCTCTCCCTTTTCAACATAATTGTAAAGCTATAAAGCATTACAGCACCATACAAATGATTACCTTTACGCTCACTGTCGAGTTGAATCACGGTGACGGTCTCAACAAGAACGGGCCGTTACGATCCTCTCAAAGCTACTATTTATTGCATGGCTGTGGAAAAAGGTGACATTATATTGTGCAGTTTATGTCGACATGGAGTCACAGTAACTGTTCTTCATTATGTACACTTGAAGCTTTTCGTGAAAGGAAATTAATAATTTCCTCCTAATTTCTTTACAGCGAATGCCGCAGCAATGTACTACGGATACTACATGCTCCCTGACGGAACGTTCTGCTTGGCCCCGCCTCCCCCAGGCATCGATGCCAGCTCCTACTATAACAGTATGCCCTCAGCAGTCATGGCTCCCCCTACATCTTCTGAGACTTTGCCTAATCTGGGAACTACACCCATCCCTCCTGAAACCATCGCCATGGCACCACCAGCTACAGTCCCACCTCAGGTCCCAAGCTCTGCTGCTCCTGCTGTTGTTGTGCCAGAGACCAGGTAGGAACTAATAGACTGTGTGTCCTGATAATTAGAGTGACATTTAAAATGTCATTGAATTTATTTTTTTTTCAGTCGATATTGATATTTACCCACTTCTCATGGTCGGTACCGATAAGATAATCGATAATTTCACATTTCTGCATTTTAAGACGTCCATAAGCTGTAGTTTATGCACACCTGAGGGTAAGAAAGTCTAAGATGTAGTGAGCAAAGATGGATGATTTAATAATCCATCGCTCTGATGTAATCCAACACTAACTATCACAAAGAACAGCTCTGACTCTTCAAATGATCATTTACTTACTTTTTAGTAAAGTACATCTAAAAACTTCACCATCTACTGTGTAGGAGTGTGTAGATGCTGCACTTGTTAATGGAAGCAATTTGGCTTTGTATTATCGTCCGATAATTTATCGGCTTTAATTAACAGAATAACATAAAAAATATTAATTTCCCATTATCAGGGCGATAATGAGAAATTAATATTTTACACTATATCATGTATCCCTAGGTATTTTGCTGAGTCAAAAATGAACCTTTTGATTAAACATATATTGATACAGTAATTTTATTAGAGAAACTGATCAAAACAGAAACAGATTTCTAGTTGGCTTAGTCAAAGTTTTTAACTAAAAAGGTCTTTAGTGTTATGTGCTCTAGGCATAGGATGTCAGTCACTTAAATAAAACTTAAATTAAAAATTTTATAGAGCAATTAGACCCAGCTAAAAACAAATCACACCTGTTTTAATAGCTGAAACGTTTCTCTCAGCTTAACATCTTTAATTTCCCCCCCGAAAACAGTTTGAAACCGGATGCTCCAGTTTCCACACCAGCATCAGCAGCCATCATTCCCCCACCACCGGACACCCAGCCGGTCATAGACAAGCTGGCCGAGTACGTCGCTCGGAATGGTCTTAAGTTTGAGGCCAGTGTCCGTGCCAAGAATGATCCACGGTAAGTGTTCTTACCAGAAATAAATCTGTTGCTCCGGTCACATCTTGGTTTTAGGAACTCTTATTAGTAATTTTCCCTTCCGATATTGCAGAACCTCTCCATCATCCTCCGGCTTATCTTTTAAGAGTGCTCACCTCTCGTCTTATACAATATCTGTTCTTCCCTCTTTCTGCTGTAGGTTTGACTTTCTGCAGTCTTGGCATCAGTTCAACACCTATTACGAGTTTAAGAAGAATTACTTCATGCAGAAGGAAGGAAAAGGCTTTCCAGAGGTATTATAATCTTTATATGTAAATGTGTGTGTGCGTGCGTGTGTGTGTGTGTGTGTGTGTGTGTGTGTTAGGGCTGGGCGATATATCGACTTTTTAAGATGTATCAATGTATTTTAAAACACGATATGGGATGAGACAGTACCGTTTATATCGATATAGTTTGATGTTGCGTTACATGTTGTGTTTTGTCCTGTAAAGCCGTGCCAGTGTCTGCATCTCCCCTCTCTCACACACTCCTCGCAGCCCCGCCCTCCTTCTCTCTCCCACTGTGTCTGCACTGCTCACCCGCTCACAGCAGGCTCCAACAATAAGGATTACCGATAAAAAAAAAAAATTACAGCGGGCCAGTGCCAGTGCTCAGAAACGTGAGTGAGTGACATTAGTATGTCTGCTCTACTCTGTGTGTGTGTGTGTGTGCGTGTGTGTGTGTGCATAACAATCAGATAAACCCCCTCCAGCTTCTCTTAACATTTCTGTCCCCATCTTGACAAAATGTGTATATTTGACACTTGAATGTGTTTGATACAGTTGACCAGCACAACTACAGCATTGTCATGAACATTGGTATGATCCACAGTTAATGAATTCTAATGGTTCAGTCAGGAACACTCTCGTCATAGGTTTAACCATTTATTGTAACAAATGGAAATGCAGTTGTGCTCGGTGCTGATGGCTCCGCTCTTACTGAAGCTCCCTGGATTAGCCAAGCAGCATGCTAAGCTAAACAGGGAGAGCAATGCAGAAACCCCCCCATGGGTATACAAGCGTGGGCCCAAAGCAAAACATTGAATACATTATTTAA
>JAOVVB010232680.1:0-10352 GCA_028570985.1 Heterobranchus longifilis
TACTGTTTTTATGTTACCTACTGTTTCTATTTATTTGTTTATATATACTTTTGTGTTTTTGTGTTCTTGTTTATGCATCACCAAGACAAATTCCTTGTGTGTAAAAAATACTTGGCAATAAACACGATTCTGATTCTGATTCTGATGCTTACAATTAGAAGTTGGTTTCAGTCTGTGCTGTCGCATTTTAATTCATTTCCCGACAAGATCAGGATAGAAAAATATGTCTGTGTTTATGCTTCTCTTCTCTTCTCGGTGTCGGCTATGATGATGGCTGTCGTTCCTTCTCGAATCATAGCTGAAAAAGTCTTTTAAATATGTATTTTGTTACTCTGCATTAATGCCTTCTATCATCCATGCAACTTGTTTTAAAGGCGATGGATGCTGCCAATATCTTAAACGAACAATTACCATACAAACTACATTCTGGCATCTTCAAAAACCTCTTGAACGAACACCAAACCTCACTGTGTTGTTGACCTGTCGAGGTCAGAACAAATCACACTGTGATGTTTAGAGAGACGAGGTGGAGATTCTGCCAGAGGACTTTGTGAATCTGTGGCGCTAGACATTTGGATTGCCTCTAACTGTTGCTCAGCAGCAGATAAACAAAGCTCTTCTTTTTAAGTATCCTATTCATTTTATTTCTCTTCTTTCTCTCTCTCACCGAGTTAATTATTGTCATTAGACCTGGTTGGAAATGACGAGGTAATTTCAACATTTATTGACATATCTTATTTCAGTCCCTAAAAGTTTAACAGAGAGGATGTTTTGGATTGATGCATAGTCAACTACAGAAAATGCAGAAATGCCAAATACTCAATACAATCAGCTTGAAGACGTTGCACAATGCACTGCTGCCACAACATACGAGCTGTGTCCCATTTCCAAACTATAAACTCATTCTATGCAGGTTTTAAGTAACCTATGTTGACACTGTAAACACAACATAATTATACAGACTGCTGCTGATTGAAATACAATACCTTACAAACACAAGGAGGAGCAACTCACAGCTACACATGTAAAATAAATTGCAGATGGTGGTGGGACCAGAACAAAACAAGACTCTGTTGTCTCTAATCACATGCTAGTTCAAAACAGTACAGTGTATAGTACAGTAATATTGAACGATGGTGATGTCAGAAAACAAGAAAGTATTACATCTTTGGAAAATGGTAAAGTAGGCATATTGTCTGCAAAAGCCGCATGTTGCAAATGTACATCAGAACGATAAACTGTCGGCTATGAAATATGGCAACAAATCCTCCAAACCATACGACCACATAAGTCGTTTGTTCCTATACGACCCTCTAAATCAGCTCCCCCTAGTGGTGGCAGGAAATACGACCCATAAGTAAATAAATAAATTAGCTATCGAGAGGCTGTAAACATGTTTATTTCTGCTGTAAAGTTGTGCATTTTAGCATGGAGGTCTATGGGGATTGACTCACTTTTGGAGCAGCTACGACTCATATCGCCATTTTATTGTTAGGCGTCTCCCTGCCGTGGTATGGCGCCAAAATACAGGAAGTAATCTCCCAAACAAACACAGGACTTTGACCCAGGAGATCGGGGTTCGTGTCCCTGTCGAAAATAAAAATTAAACAGCGAGTTATTTTTAAGTAAAAGTAACAACCTGTTTTTTTAAACCCCTTTTAACAACGTTAACAACATCTTTAAAACAGCGAATGTAACGTTTAGGTATGAGGGCAAAAAACGCTCATATGGGTCGTATTTACTCTGACCTCTAGGGGGCGCTAATTTAGTAAAGTGCTTGTATGGGTCGTATTAGAGAGGAGGAACAAACAACATATTATGGTCGTATGGTTTGGACGACTTGTTGTCTGGAGCCAGCCTCAAGTGGCCATTCGAGGAACTGCAGGTTTTGGCACTTCCTCGTTGGCTTCATGTTTTAGTCCCAGTGGTTGCTGCTTGATTAGAACATGTATTGCAATATATATAAAAAAAAATAAGTATAAAGTATAAATATAAAACATTTAAACTGCAAAGCAGAAAAGTAAATAGCCTTTTTGTAAACTGCCAAAAAGAATACAATGACACGTCATGTGCCTGTGACCCTCACGAAGCAGTCCGTGTTTTTCCAAATGAGGGATGACTTTCGGAATTCCTCAGACTTGAAAACACCTTTTGTTTTGGTTACGTACGATCCCATCTGTCTTAAGATTTTCCCCCAGTTCCTCTCCCTCCCTCCCTCCCTCTCCGTCTTCTCTCTCTCTGTGTCTGATTGGTCAGTTTTGTGTCAGTGTGCACTCTGGAGGTATAAAACCGCTGCTGGGGGTGAGACACCACAGCCTGCTGTCTAAATACTGAAAACTGCTGCTCGAAAATAAAAGACACTGTTGACTACCTGCTGTTGTTCCAGCATGTGCAAAGGACTTGCAATACTTCCTGCCCAATGCTTGAAAAGGTAAGACTGATTTAATATTAACTGGAGAAAAGTGTTGTTATATTCCTGCTAAAATGAAATATCTGAAACTGTGTACATGCTGATTTTTAAGAGCGTTATCTCTTTTATTTTCAGTAAAATGCTTATTTTTAAAATAGTGAATGACTTAAAAACAACAATTCAATGTCGAAAAGGAGGATCCCGTTGTTTACATGCAGCAGATCTTCATAGAAACAAGTCTTTGTGCAGATATTATTAATGTAAACAAACTGAAATCTTCTAAACATGCATTTCGCTCACTGTCCTCTCATCTGCCTCTCCACAGTGCCAAAGACATCAAACTTAAAATAAGCGTCTTACTGCAGAAGCCTGAACACCAGGGTACCAGTCAGAAGCAGATGCAAGAGGAGGCTGCTGCTGTTGCTGCAAAGGGGTCAGAATATATTCAATTATTTGTTTTTATTTGTATTCTTCACATCCCACATCAAGCTGCTCTTCCGGGAGCTCAAAAAGAGATTTTGAGCACAATCACATGGATTATGATTAAAGCAGCAAACTCTCCATTCATGTCTCTGGAGAGAAGTACATGTTGATTTAAAAAGGAATACACAGGCCTAAATGGTTTTTGCATCTGGAAGCACTACACAGGCAAATATGACGAAGGTGGTTGTGTTAGCAGCCACTATGGATAGATTTCCCCGGTTCTAAAAATGATGTACTATATTTCATTTATGCAATAATTATCTTTAATCACTTTCATAATTTGAGCCTTTTTATCCACCTTGATTCACCAAGAAAAGTAATTGGTTTTGGACGTAGAGGTTTGGACACACAACCTGATCACTAATCACTAATTAAATGACTTAAGATCAATAATGACGATATAACCGGACTTTGACTTGAACCCTAGTGACGTGGGGCTTTAAGACTTCACATAACCCAGTCGGCAGAATAAATGTTGGCATTGCACCTTCCTGTAAACCACAGATTTGTTACATTTCATATGTGGATATGTTGAAACTTTACTTTAAATGTCCAGACCTCTCGTTAAAAAATACCAGATTTTATTGCCACAACCATGGCTGGAAATGTCCAGACCTCTTGTTAAAAAACATTCGCTTTTATTGCCACAACCACGGCTGGAAATGTCCCGCACTCTCGTTAAAAAAACACCCGCTTTTGCCAACATTTTATTCTGGCCACTGGGCTGCTTCACACAATTCTCAGCAAGGTCAAAGGTCAATTAGGTAATTCTTGTTTGGTGCCAGTGTTCAAACCGTAGACCTTAAATATTGATTTCTGCCAGTTGTGTGAGCTTTGTTTGGAGAGAGATGAAGGGGTGATGACACACTGAGCTGAAAAGGGAAATAGATAATTTTCAGTGGCAGTTCAGTGGCACTGGCTTTGTTTTGTGTTGAACTCCTCCTTTGTCCTTCCATGTGTGTAATTATATTGTGTAATTGGTTTGTTTTTACCGTGGAGAAAAATGATAAAGCCTTTGCGATCGATAGAACTTTGACATAATTACTATGTCCGTCAGAGTACACATTTTGAAATTGAATTACATTTTCTGAAGAACACATGATGTCTTTTTTTTAACGGGCACTAACACACAACATTTACAGATAATCAATATTCAGTTTTCCTGTAATTGTCCAGCAGCAATATCACTCATTCCCTTTGTGAGACATGTCGTCGAGCGTCAGTGACGCATTATTCAAGTGATGTATATGAATACAGATCACTCGTTTCTGAATGGGGTTGAATTATTCACATTATTGCTGCTGGTTTGAGGTGATGAAATCTTTAAGGGGGTGTTGTCGTACTGCAGGTTTTGCTGTGCAAATATCAGATGACGCATGCTGGTGTGATTCAATTTGCTGCTGTTATTGATCAGTTAATTGGTGCAGTTAGTGCACTCCCTACAAAGCTGTCTTACTGTGATGGAAACACTTCAAATGCAGGTTTTTGTTTTGTTTTGTTTTGTTTGGATGACAGCAGGGACACAGCAGGGTGGTTTCTCTACCTATTTAATGGAGGAAGTACTGCTACAACAATTACCTTATTAAACCATATTCATATACACACAATAGAAATGTGTTTTTTTTGTACAAAATTCACATCTTGAACACAATTTGTGTAATTTACTGTATACTCTACATAGAAATAGGTGAGACTGTCTTCTACAGAAAAACTGCACCACTTGTCTTTTGTACCAGCAGTACCGAAATTGATGTTTTATTTTTTAGGCGGCGCCCTCTGGTGCTCGGAGATATTATTGCGGGAGCAAAGCAGGAAGTCATGTAACGTAGTATTTAGAGCGAGAAAGACGGTTTAGGGCAGGCGGGTCAAACAAACACAGGACTTTCTCCCAGGAGGCCGGTGTTCCTGTCCGGTTTGAAAATAAAATCAGATGGTGAGTTAGACAGAACTACATCTACGTCACATTCTGCGTCACATGGAGGATTACTTCATTTAAGTATGCACGGAAGTGATTTAACGTAACAAATATACTGATTTTAACCCAAACCACAAAGTTGTTTTGTTGCCTAAAGCTACAGAAAAAAAGGCAATTTTTACAACATTAACAGTTTAAAACCACAAATGTAACGTTTAGGTGTGAGGACAGAAATCGCTCATATGGGTCGTATTTACTCCCACCGCTAAGGGCGCTAATTTAGTTAGCGCTCACATGGGTGGTATTAGAGAGAATAGGAACAAACGACAAATATGGTTGTATGGTTTGGAGGACTCGTTGAAATAGTTGCATGCATATTGGAGCTTTTCTTTAAAACTCAGGTTAAAAAAAGCAGCATTAAAAAGCAGATTTCCAGGAGAATAAATATAACTTTGAAGCACTCAGAAAGTCTGTGCAGCCTGTGTTTAAAAACCTGTCTGTCTGTGTTTTAGGATGCCGATTCCAGCTGACGTGAAGAAATGGAAGGAGTCTTTCAGCCACGTGATGAGCAGTCAGAGTGAGTATTACATTATTGTTTCACATCTTAATCGTTAATCTGTTTTTAAACTGTGAGGTGGATGCTTGATTCATTAGTTCTCCAGCAGAAGCTCTCTCAGGGTTTACTAAAAATGATCATTCTCATGTGACACGATTATGTCCCATGTCACATATTAATCATGGGAGTATTATGAGACAGGGCCCTGACCTTCACATTCCTCACTAATGGTTGCCAGGAAGGTTTTGGTGATCTGATGGTTTTAGTGATACTGAAAGGGAATCTTCTGTCATATATATATATATATATATATATAATGCTACAATGTCAGATGTTCATAATAAATGTGACTGAAGCTTCAGATAATGTGGGAAACAAAAAACAAAATCCTTGTGAGCAAAGACCTCAGATTTCAGACTGTTCTGAACGCACCATTTCCAACTGTTTTCCAACAGCCGGGCATCTGCTCCAGGTTACTGCAGTTACATTACATCCACCACTATATGCAGCCACAGTCCGGAAAAGCTGTAATCCAGGTTGTTGTTTCTCCTGATTCTGGATCACATTTCTGCTTTGATTGTGTAGTTTTTGGTTTAGAAGCCTTTTTGGTGATTTTTCACAGTAGAACGTGCTGCTATGCTCCGTTAAAGTCATTCTCTGGCCACAATGACGGACGCACAGAGGCGGCGAGAGACCCGGAAATACGAACCAATCAGAGCGGGGCTTAAAGAGACAGGCGCTACAACAGAGCGTCTCAGACAGAGGGTGAATACATGTAAATTCAGACAGACAATATGAGAAAAATAAGTATGCAGCAGAATACGTCCTCTATAATCTCTTTCTTCACTCTTTGTTAAGCCACAAAATTAGAAATTAAATAACTGCAGTTCAAAAGATGCTAATTAAGAAGCATCATTTAGCTCATATCATGATGGTAAAGGAAAGTTAAGAAGACTTGCCTGAGACACACAAACACGCAAATTGAACGCACACGTGTGCACACACACACACGTGGTCTCTGGCACATTCTCATGCTCTGGTTTTCTGCTACGTGTCTCAAGGCACTACTCAGTGGCCCCTCAGGGCGTCCTGACCAGTGCAGAGTGTGTTTGTGTGTGTGTGCATAAGCCCACTGAGAATTGTGTGTGTGTGTTTACGTGGACACAAAAGCGGAGCAATGGCCTTTGGGGGAACCAGCTGAGTTCTGACCTAGTCCGTTCCATGACCTTATCCACTGACCTCCAACATCGTCATGTCCTCCTCCTGCCTTCTGCCTCGTCTGTCAGCTCTCATTGAGGACATTTACATGCACACTAATATTCCACCACTATTCAGAATATGACAATATTCCAAATTTGACACGGGTCATGTAAACAGGATATTCCAAAAAAGGCCTTTTTCCGAATATAGCATTTTTCGATTAAGACAGCATTCTTTGGACGTGTATGCAGCGCATTCAGAATGTGCGTCTCAAAGGAGGTTTTGACCGCAGTTAGTGCAAGGTTACGGCCTGTTTACGACTTGCGATCAGCTCTGTGCGTTGCTATGGTTACTGTACACAAAACAAAAAGGCAGGGGTAGAGATGCATGCACAAAAGAAAAACCCACATTTCTGGTCAGAAGGAGAAACAGAGACAACACCTGACAACTGCATGTAAATATCAGTGTAATATTAATTTTCATGAGCCATGTAAACAGCTTATAGTAGGAATATTGTCTTTTCGAAAATAAGGGAAAAAAACGGAATATTGTGTGCATGTAAACGCAGTCAGCGAAGCCTCATTTGATCGGTCCCCTGTCATGTTTGATTTTGAAGCGCTGCAGAATTTAATCAGTTTGATAAAGATGACACTTGATGATTGGAAAACACTTCTAACAGTATCATTACGCTGTTTTCATGCTCCCTGGCTTTGCTCGTTGAATGCTTATTTTCTCTTGGACAAGTCTGACGTGACTTTTTCATCCACCGCTCACTTTTAACAATTTTTTATTGCCGAAAGCTTTAGGTCCATTAAGGCAGAACTGCTGCGTATTTCAGTTTTGTGCTGTAAAACAATCCAACAGATTTCCTACCAAATGTGGCCGAGGGACACACAGCTTTAATGTTGTCTTGCTGCAATTATACTAATGTGTCAAAATGAGTCTGTAAATGATTTATTACTTACTTTTCTGCACCTGATGAGCAACTGGGAGTTGATTCAAACAAATCAATGTATTTTCATGCAACACTTCGTATGATTTCTTAAGAAAACGTATGCACAACGGTTCGGGACACGGACACCCGTCTCCCGCGTCCAAGTCCTGTGTTTTTAGTTAAATGTTAATTACTACGGCCATTAGAGGTCGCTGCCTGACAACAAACGTCAATATGTGTCGGAGTGATTATTGTATTGTCATTTATTGTATGCAACTTTGCACCACTGGAAATTATTCTCGCTAAATGTTTTTTTTTTTTTACAAGGTTTTAAATAAAGGACAGCCTGATCCAATATATGGCTTTCAGATGGGGCCAGGGTAGTTAGCACCATTTTGGCTAGCTTTTGGCAAATCCGACTAATGTGACTGATTCTGCTGCATCATTCAACACAAGTCTGGCAACCAAGTATGCACGATTTATTTTGATGTGACACGGCCGTATTTTATTACTAATTTAAAGGAGCATCAATATATTACAACATTTATTACCTTCTGTTAATGATACGTCAATACAGCATGAGTCAGCCATGCAAGTAATGTGTGAACTCATGGGTCTGTAAGGTGTATTAAAAAGAACCCTGTTTTTTCTGTCTGTGTCAGCGGGTCGTAAGGTCTTCGGCAACTTCCTGAGGTCAGAGTTCAGCGAGGAGAACATGGACTTCTGGGTCGCCTGCGAAGACTACAAGAAGTCTACGCCTTCCAAGATGGCGACCAGAGCCAAGCAGCTCTACCAGCAACATGTCGAGGCAGATGCTCCCAATGAGGTAATGACTTCTCTCAGTCAGGGAGCTTCATCAGTCCTGTATGAGGATAGTTATACAAATGTAACAGGAACCTCAGTTTAAGTCAGAAATGATTATAGACAGAGAGGCTAAAAGCAGCACAAGGTGGAGAAAATGTTACCCTGCAACATTGCAAAGGCACTGCTGGAAAATTTAATGAATGCAACTGCACAATCTCTTTCAATGAAGTGGATACTTGAAGATGATTGCATCTGCAAAACAATGAATATGCTTATGTACAACACTGCTAATAACCAGGCATGGATGAAGAAAATGTGGAGCTCTACTCAGTTATGTAACTCGTAATCATACTCGGTTATGTAACATGTAATCATGGATGGATTATTGAACCGGCCTACTGGGCACAGGCCCAGGGACCCAAAGTGTCAGGACCGTGTCATGCAAAATGACTACAAAAAGACGCAAAATGACTAGAAAGAGATGCAAAATGACTACAAAGAGATGCAAAATGACTACAAAAAGAAGCAAAATGACTACAAAGAGATGCAAAATGACTACAAAAAGAAGCAAAATGACTACAAAGAGATGCAAGAGATGCATGTGTGTATATATGTATTTTTTTTTTTTTAGATGTTGGAGGAGCAATAAAAGTTAATATTCTGCTTTCCTGTTACATTACAACTCTTGACATGCAAATAGATTTTATTTTTGTATCTTAAACCCTCTCTTTCCTCTCGTCCTGTAATTTAAGGTAAACTTAGACGCGGCGATCAGAGAGGAAACGAGGCAGAACATCGAGACCCCCTGCCCGTCTTGTTTCAACGAGGCTCAGAACATGATCTACAGCTTGATGGAGAAAGACTCCTACAGGCGCTTCCTCAAGTCCAAACTGCTGCAGGACGCGTGTCAGGAGAAGAAGGAGAAGAAAAAGTGTTTGTGTGCCAAGAACAGGAAGCTGTTAAGTGGCGGCACCTAAACAAGCAGGAGAACACAGAAGACCGGAAGGAGGCACCAAAGACTTAAAATAGAAAGGTAAACCCTGGTAAAGACTGGTTTTATGTTCAGTGTTTATAGATTAGAAAGAAACAGTGGATTAGTTCCTGGAAGTCTGTGGTCGTCACGTTACTGCTGTATGTGCATACAAATAACGGATGAACACCACCACAATTTCTTACGTCTTTTTATTTTGCTTTTCGCGTGTCATTTAACGCCATGTAGTTGCAACGGGCTTTCAACTGTAATCCCAGAAAGTCCGTTTGGGGAGGGAGGGGTGGTGGGCGGGTCCGACAAACGCAGGATTTTCACGCAGGTTACTGCTGCACATAAGTTACGCAAAGAAACATACTTATTTTCCTAAAACTACCCAAGTAGTTTTGTTGCCTAAACATCATTTTTTGTTTGAATTCACATCATTAATCACGTGTTTAAAACTGCGACCGTAGTGAAGCGTCATAGTTCAGGTCATGTGTTCCTGAAGAGTCCGTATGTGACGATTTGGGAACGTTAACCTGCAGAACAACAGAAATTGTCCGCCAGTGCCTACATCGGTATTTTTGCTTATTGTGATGGCATTTCTTGGAGTATTTTCAAATGCTTCATATCTGTAAAATCTGTAAACATAAGCTAAAAGGCTATATCAGTCAACAAACCATAATAATTGATAAAAGTATTGAAATTGTGTCAAAAGAATTACACAATTTGGACATGTTTTTTCATCAAATTTTACTAAATAAACACAAAAAAACATACTGATCCAAAAGATTTCTGAATATAGAAACATTAACAAAATACCTCTTAACACTCCATATGTTATTTGAACTATGTACACTTTTTTTTTGTTTTTGAGATATGCTCATTTTTATGACTGCTAAGGTGCATTATGATTCTTATTTTAGATTGATTTGGATCTCAACAATGTCCCGCTGCCATTATGACGCAATACGCTGGTGCCACCGCGGGTCATCAGCCCGTTTTGGACCGCACGTCACGTGATGTAATGACGTCATCAACCGCGTACAACCTGCTGGCTCGCAAGACAGAAGCCCTGCC
>JAOVVB010232681.1:0-2500 GCA_028570985.1 Heterobranchus longifilis
GTGCGTAATTCCAAAAAAAAAAAAAAAAAAGCCATCCATCTCTTCCCCTAGCAACTCTGTCCTTCGCCACACGGTCTGGTCCGCTCATAAACCGTCATGTCTACCTAAACGACAAATACACGTCTTTGTGTAAATGCATTCACAATTCAAAGATAAAAGCCAGGTGGAGAAGCTGCTTCGCCCGACTCACCGTTGGCGCATTACCGCCTCCTCAAAAAGGAAATGGTCGCATCTTGTGCAGATGGATTCTTATTTATCTTTTAAAACATCCCTCCAGCGACAGCCCGGCTACAACTATGAGCAGAAACTGGTTCTAATCTGAGTGGCCAGTGTTTCTCGCCGCTTCCTGGCTGCATTTGATCCGGGGGAGAGTTAGAAGCCTTAAATGTGTTGTGAGGGCACCGAGCTGTCAGACCTTTTGGCGAGTAAGATTGATCGCGCGCAGGCTTCCAGGACTCTTTGTTTGGTATATAAGCAACAAACTGAGAGAGGCCTACCACTTCTCTTCTTCCTCTCTCTTACTCACCAAAGCCATAATTTTTTTTTCTCTGAATGAAAATACAACATGTACTGCCTGACGAAATACATCCCAAATGTGGCTTTCACAGATTATTCTGGAAGGGCTATAAAACCAAACACTGCAGGGAAGCGCCATTCAATAACAATTCCATTTACATAATAACTCTGCGAATGGATTCCTTGTAAATGGTCGATTGTAAACGTGATGGTGTTTGCTTCTTTGCAATTTCAGGTAGAATTGATACTGGGAATACAGTGAGATGCCTTTCTCAGCACTGTAGCTATACTGTCCTTCCAGTAAACCCTGCTCTAGCCTCGTGGTTACATGCACATGAAACCATGCTAAACATTAGGACAGTATTTTAAAATAAGGTAACAATTATGGCAGTTTTGGTTATCGAAAAATGTGACTATTCCCAGTCCCAAAATAAAGGGCTCCTGTGTGTTTAGCCTAGTGTCTGGATTTGTGCACGCACATGGGCGCGCATGACCTCGTTATAAAATCGACCTTTTGTGGAATGAACGAAAAACCCATGTGCTTTAATATCATAGCTATCGAGGACGCATAAATAGCCTGTAATAAAACAATGTTTATGAGTGCGCGTGCATACACGCGTGTGTATCTTTTTACAAGTTTCTGGACCTGGTGTGTAAATGTTAAACAGCTGTTACAGCATGGAATGGTCTGAACGTGTCATATCCGTCAGTATTAACCTAATGAATGGGCTTTTTATTGCAACACATGTCAATGGATGCACTGCATATTTCATTATGCATCTTTGAAGAATCACATGTATTCTGGAGTCCATGCACACTGAGCACACTGGACTGTTGGGGTTCTGTCGAGAAATCTCAATATCCGATTTTTGGGGTATGTTTTTTTTCTGAAGCCTGACTCTTGCCTATATGAATAGCTACTGGCGTGAAATGTGTGTGTGTGTGTGCGTATGTCTGTGTGAGTGTGTGTGTGGGTGGTGGGGGCGTTCTCGACTGACATCCTCAAACAATACGAGAAAGAGGAGTGCACGAATCCGCGCACCCTAGGCTGGGCTCCTTCCCTGTAATAGTGAGCGTCAGCCATTCTTAAAAAACACATTTTGTAGCTTAGTGGACTGGACTGCGGGGCGAGGAGGAGGATAAACTGAGCGGACAAAGATGTAAATAAAAACAGTCGTCCCCCAGCTGAGCGAGGCGTTCTTCATCAGAGTTTTTGGATCAATCACGCAGACAGTGGCTCCTTTTGATTAAACCCCAAATTGTCATTGGGCAGAGGTAATCATGTGACAGGCAATTCGGTCCAATTTCAACCTTGTCTCCATGAATTCAATAGTTTAATAGTAGCTCGGTCCCCATACGGCCGTAATCAGTGATATAGAAAAAAAACACCACCAGGAGATTTTTTAAATGATTTTTTTTCTTTCTCGTCCTCACTGAGCCGCAACATTTATAAAAATACGCGTGCAAACTTTCCTCGGCTCTCAGGGAGCGGAGATGAATTACGAATTCGAGCGAGAGAGCGGTTTTATCAATAGTCAGCCGTCGCTTGCTGAGTGCCTGACATCTTTCCCCCCTGTCGCTGATTCATTTCAAAGTTCATCAATCAAGAGCTCGACGCTTTCACGCCCGACACTGATTCCTCCTCCCTTTGAGCAGACCATTCCCAGCCTGAATCCGGGCAGCCATCCGCGGCACGGCCGGCCCAGACACAGCCCCGACGGATGCAGCCCGCTGCCCACCGCCTCCTTACCCCCGGAGTACCCCTGGATGCGGGAGAAGAAAGCCTCCAAGAGGAACCACCTGCCGACCTCCACCGCTACCACCATCTCCAATGGACCTGTGTGCTTTTCTCCAAAAGGTGGGTGATTTCAAAACACTTTAAAGTGTTTACTATCTGTTGCTAAATTGGAGCTACACAGGCCTTTCCTTAAAAAAAGGCAAATAGCCTATGGAGACGTTGTATTCAGATAGATTTATGGTTATT
>JAOVVB010232681.1:7500-10351 GCA_028570985.1 Heterobranchus longifilis
TGTTGAATATGGACGAGTCGTCGACACGTATGCGCTTTTCAACGGCCGATGCCGATATTTTGAGAGCAGGACGGCCGATGGCTGATTTTGTTTTCTGGGGTTGTTGGGTTTTTTGCATCTGATAAAATAACTGACAACAATTTAAAACTGCTGAACGTAAAAGTCGTAATGCTTCGAGAAAAAAGTTGTACTTTTTCAAGAAAAAAAGTCAGAATGTTTAAAGTAAAACGTTGTAATGTTTTGAGAAAAAAAATCTTTATTTTTCCAGAATGTTTTCTGAAAAAATACTCTGCACTTTAATCGGCCTTGTGATCGGAGATAATCGGCCGATTATATCAGAACGTCATTAATCGGCCAATCCCTAATATGGACTGCAAGAAACATTTTTCTCTTTAAACATTGTGTGCCTAAGAATTGTGGGAGAAAATCGTGATCTTAACTTTGAGTGTAAGAAAACGGTGAGTCATTTTGAGCAGATGGTGCAGCCCTGTGCAGCCGGAGCCAGAATCACGATCATCTGCGCAGAATGCACAGACCCAGCGGTCACATTTCCACCGCCACTGCCAACACCGTGTCACGATATTTCATAACCAGGCATGTGCCCTGCTCCCTGTCTGTTCTGAAACATTAAAGAAATAATAACGTTTCTGTGAGATCTGAAGAAATATGAACATGAAGGTTATCGCAGCAGGATGGATGCTGTCGAAGAAACCGTGTGCCAGATACCCACCAAGGCCTGTTTACATAGCTAGCGTGATAGCATTGGTTAGCCCCGCTCTGAACTGTAGGAGCTAGAGTCCCTTGCGTCTCCATTGAGAAATCTGACCAGTAAACTCCCTCCCCCTGACCAGCAAAGCAAAGCTCTTCCATAAAGTGTCGCAGAGAAATTTAAAATGTACTCACAGTTGCACGAGGGTTTCGTGAACATGGACGGTGGGTTTTGAAAGCTCTGCGTTAATAATAAACATGTTTAATAATTTTCTAAAAAAACTCAATAGACCAAAGATGGCCGTTCTTGTTCTGTCTGTGTTCCGCCCAGCAGCCAAAGCGCTCGATATCGCCACAGATTTTAAGAAAAAGATTTAACATGTTTATTAGCAAACCCTCGTGCAACTGAGAATATCTTTGAAATTTCTCTGCTACACTTTATGGAAGAGCTTTGCTTTGCCGATGGGGGGGGGTAGAAAGATTTCTCAATGGAGAGGCAAGGGACTGTAGTCTGCGCTAGCTCCTACAGTACAGAAAGGGGCTAGCATTGGATAGCATTGTTAGTCGCTCGCGCGTTTAGTTAACATTTAACAACAGACCGGCGCCTACCTGTGCACGAGCGTCCCCCGAGCCCCGGTAACTGATAACAAAAACTAGCCTGGTGTACTGCGGCCGGTTAGCCTCCTTTTATCCATAACAGTTAGCATCCAGCTGCTAGCTAAGAGATGCTAACTGTCAGTGAGCTAACGTCCCTCCTCCTGCTCTAGAAAACCACACTGACATGACCACAGCGCTGGGAAAACATCGACGATATCCATCATTTATTAAAACACAGCGACGTCACCAATACGCAGTATCGATCACCCGTAGCGTGTGCTCGGTGTGTACTTACGGTAAGTCCGGTGAGGTCGGTCTATCCATTGAGAGTCGTCGGTAATATGTAATATGTAATAGCGACCCACAGAACTGTGACATAAACGATTTTCGATCGGTGACCCAGTTTCTCTCCACCGTCATGCCTGTCGGACCACTAACCTAGTTTTTCAACCAATGGCGTCTGAGGTATCGCCGTAGGTGCCCGTCTAGCCAATCAGATAAAAGTTCAGGCTGGGAAACTATGACGGACGTGGCTGCGGACCAATCACAGCCCAGTGTCGAGCGGAATGCGGAGGCTGCTTGTGTATGGGAGTGGGTCGTGTCTACAAGGTACCCCTAAATCTGCCGGGGAAACCGGGCAAAAACTCTCGCGAGACTCATTTCCCGACCACCTAACGCTAACCACACCATTTGAGGTTAATGCCTAACCTTACCCAGATTACCATACCATTAGAGATTAATGCATTAAACATACCAATCTAACCTTAAATATCAGAGATTAATGCCTGACTTTACCCGTCTCGCGAGACTTTGGCAAATCCAGGGTACCTTCTGGCCATGACCATGGGAGTGTGTATGAACACTGCATTACGATAACGAGTCATGTGGTAGCCGCACTTACTTATATAAAGTAAATATTAAAATGGTAGAGTTTTGTAAGAGTACCGTTAATCAGTTCAAGCTTTTGAGGGAAAATATGAATTATGTTTATTAGTTTATTATGTTTTTCCTTCAATGTGTCACCCATAGAAATATAATTTAATTTCTATGGTGTCACCGCTCTTCAGTGTTGGGAAGGTTACTTTTTAAATGTAATAGATTACAGATTACTAGTTACCCTATTAAATATTTAATGAGTAATGGAACCATTGCTTCATTAAAGTAGTGTAACTTATTACATAAGATTGTTTTGATTACTTTTCGATTTATGGGCAATAAAGCTCAAAAGTCCTAAAAGCATAAATGGCAGACAGTGTAGAGGACTGTAGTGTAGAAGGTATTACTGACAGATGTGTATGAAAAACAAGCAGAGGACTTTTATTTTTGACAAAAGACATTTCCACAGAAATAGAAGCAGAAAAGTCACAAATTGGTGCATAAAAATTCACCAGAATGCAGGAAAATAAAGTGTCCTACAGAAGTGCATTGACAAAAGAAAGAATAAATGATTTATTGATTTAATGTTTATTTGTATAGGGACAGGTATGTTGCATTTACTTTATTTTATTTCTATTTTTATGGGTTTACTAGCACATTTATATACGTC
>JAOVVB010232682.1:0-10351 GCA_028570985.1 Heterobranchus longifilis
CTTAAAAAGGGACTTGGAGCCAGGCCAGTGTCTTGTCCATCACTTCTTTAAAAAAAAAAAGGAAAAGGGGGGAGACAACTGTTGTTGCTGTGTAGCCTAGACGAATTACTTTTAATGAACATATAATTAATGGAAATAGACTCAACGGTTTCAAAGCAAACAACGATTCTAATTGATTTGCATTTCCCTTTTTTTTTTTTTTTTTTGCCCGCTCCGATTCCTTTTGTCCAGCGTCTCTATTGATTACCGGCTATGTGTATCGCTCCGCATGTGTTTTCCTTCATTAACAGATAACGGGTTCCTGACTACTCCCATCCCTGGGTTTAATGTTGCTTAATGTCTACTTTGTTCCCGTGTCATGTCGGAGGGCAGCGAGAATAATGAGAGAGTGGGTGGGCCGTGATTGGCCTGCAGTCAGGCAATAGTGTTTAGGACGCCGGCTGCAAGGGGATCAGTGTTGAGGTTAGAAAAGCAGAACCTTTTGGGCTGGCTGAGACGCAGCATGTGTCCTCTGTGTCCGATTCACTCTCACTTACCGCTGCTGTTTTCTGTTAAACTGTCATTTTACTATCAACACCTGACACCCCTTTATTCTGCTGCCTGTAAGCCTGCCTGGTTATAGGCTTTTTAAAGTGTTTAACATAAATGTGCCTCCATGCATGCAGCATATACCTATATAGCTGCTCTTTGGGGATTATAGGATATAAATCCTTATTCAGTCGATTTCCGTTCATTTAGCCTGTAAATTGACCAAGTAAGAAATCACATATATCCTACTGAGCAATTCAGCAACCGGAATAACATACAGTGACAATTGGCCTAAAAAGAGACGTTGTGAACAGAATTGCATGTTAGCTAATTGTTAATTTAAGCGGCGCGCAGTGGCTAATTATGTCAGCACAGCCAAGCCATTTGCATGATGGACCAGCCACCTGCCTGACGGCGCTGCCAGGGCAAACTATGTAATTACTGAACAGCAGTGGGGCAATTTTTGACTGTCGCCCCTTTTGTGTCACATGAATTCCTCGTAATGACATATTTCATTACGGGGGCAAATATCACCCCTCCTCCTGGTTGCTGAACAAAACGTGGAAGTCTCAACAGGTCCTAATATACAGGACCTATTTACATCCACCTCCACCCTGCGTTTTTATTAACCTGTAGTTATGTGCGCCTTTACTGTGAGTTAAATGTGCCTTTCTCTGCTCATATAGGCTATGTGTTGCTCGGGTTAAAATGGGCCTGGCCTTTTCTCAGTGATTGCAGCCTGAACTCATTAAGCTGTCAAATGTCTAGCCTTTGGGATCTTGATTGCTTATTGTGTAGCAACATTCAAGGAATTTTTTTTTTTTTTTTAGTCTGCACAGAGACATACCCCTCTATTCACTCACACTGAAGAATGGACTGACTGGTGAACCATTTAGCATGGTTTGCTCAAGTTTCCCCACTTTACTGGGAACATGTGTAAAGTTTAATTATTTACTTATTTTAGCAATAACTTCAATCATTTATTATTATTTCATTTTAATCATGTAGTCTATTATGCTCATTGACCTGTCAAATAAAGAAAAATATAGAAGAGAAAATATATAGGCCAAAGTGAATATTTCTATTGATATTTTAGTGACTTCTTAGGGTTTACTTTACAAGTGAAATTACTCTAAAAGAAACTAACAAAAACTAAATAGCAACAAAAAACAATTAAAAATGTTTTTCCAAAATGGCAATAACTAAAGTAACATGTATGTGAGATTGCTATTATTTTTTGTTTTAGTGACCTTTTGAAAGAAAATATACTTTTTAAAAAAATGTAACACCCAGTAGCCTAATTTATTGACCACCTCCGTGGCTGAAAAATGAAGCCAACACGGAAGTGCCAAAAACTGCAGTTCCTCGAATGGCTGGCTCCAAAAATGAGTCAATCCCTATAGACCCCCATGTTAAAGTCCCTAACTTTACAGCAGAAATAAATAGTTTTGGTCTCATCAGAGGAGGCTATAACCGCTGCAACCAGGCTTCACTCAGCCCACCTCAGCTCCACCTTTTTGCCCATTTTTGGATAATACATCAATGGAGTTAGGCCGAGTCAGGCACTGCCAAGATGGCAACAGCCGGAGCCACCTACATTGAGCTTCATTTATGCTTTTCAAAAACCTATGGGTGACATCACAGAGTCTATGTCCATCTTTTATACAGTCTATGTTAATGACCAGCTCAACTGATAAATCCCATCTATAGACAATCTGAGTGCAGCAAGAACATTGCTATCACCAAACACTATGCATTTAGTTTTGTCAATATTCAGCACTAATTTCTTAGAATTTTGTCACTAGGAGCAACTCTTTGGACTAGGAAACTTTATGAATACGTCCTCTGGTATGTAACTCAACATGTAGATTCTCTCTCGGCTCCACTAATGTTGATGAAGCACAGGACAAAGTCGAGTCATCTGCATACATAACTACATCAGCATTTTATCAACATATGGTCAATCATTTATAAAAAAAAAAAATTGAAAGTAAAAGAGGCCCCAAGCAACTCCCTTGCGGAACACCGCAATATATATATTTTTGCAGTCAGAAAAACTGCTGTTAAAAGACGCTCCCTGTGTTCTTCCACAGAGGGAACTCTTCATCCAAGCAAGAGCTAAAGGTGGAAACACCACAACATTTATGCTTGGCAATACTCCAACAACAATGTCTCAGTGAAGAGACGAAGAGATTCAGGAACTTCTGACGGTAAGGGCTGACTAAAAACTGTCAGACAAATTCAAGAAACGGCAAGAGATTTGGTTGTTTATGACTAAATTACAAACAGGCTCCATGTATGTGAGTATTCCCAGTAAGTGAGAAAGCGTCTGACACGGACAATCTCCTGTTGTGTGCTACATGTGTGAAAGGGCATCTCCAGACAATGTCCGGACTTGATTCTCAGACAGATTCTCAATTCATATGAGAAAATGCCTCTAGAAATCAACTTCTTACGTAATGGAGCTTTTTTTAGAAAACCAGTTAATATTCAGGTCACCGAGAAGGAAGATATTGTCCTTTACTTAAGTAAAAGTATATAAAAAAATAGAGTAAAAGTCCTGCCTTTTTGAATGTACTTAAAGTACATACAGTTAAAGTATAGAAGTATTAGCAATGTACTTAAAGAATAAAAGTAAAAGTCATCATGGAGAATCATAACTGGATCATTTTATTGATGTATTCATATGTAAGAAGTACTTTAATGTTGTAGTTGGTCACAGTGGAACACCTTAATTTTTTCATATTAATCTGTGGTAAATACAATATATGTAATAAGCTAGTCATATATTGTGTGTTTAAAATCTTACTTTGTAAAGTCAGAATTAACTACAGCTGTCAAATATATGTAGCAAAAAGTATATTTCCCACTGAAATGTAATGAAGTAGAAGTATAAAGTAGCAAAAAAATAAACTTATTTTCCACCATTGCTCTTAATATTGCCTAACATACTTTTAATGTTAAACTTTTCTAAGCCGTTCTATAGATATATTATATAATGTGTATATCTTAAGTGCCCTCGTGGTTATGGCATGCAGATCAATTTATATTCACTTTAGGCCTTTCCATTTGAAAGGGATAGCCTTGGACTATTCAGACCTTCATTAAATGGAGAAGTTATTGCTGCAGGACTATAGAGCGAGCAGCGGGACCCGGGTCGATCTGGAGGGTTTGGTGTTAACGGGGTTAGTGATGGCTCGTTGGTTTCTAAAGGACCCCTGCTGGTACTGTACACAGACATGACAACTCCACTTTAGTCTGGTCTGCTTTAATTGGCATGTTTAACGGGAGCACGCACATGCACACACATGCACACACACACACACAGCCAGGTAACATTTCACACACACACACACACACACACACGCACGCACATGCACGCACACGCACGCACACGCACGCACACGCACGCACACACACACGTTTTCTTGAATTTCTATTCTTGTGAGGACCTTCCATATAGTCCCTTGTTAAAGCTAAAACACACCCAACAAATTTAATGTAGCCTTTACTAATTCTACTTTTACAAAACTGTATCCAGGATATGTATGCTCAAGTTGGGCTTATGCTGCTGGTGTTTGGGGTTAGAAAATATGCTTTTAAAATCATTTAGAACAGATCATGGATTTCCAAAGTCTGAGACTGTAGGCCTCCCCTCAGACAAAGCTTGGAAAAAGGCGCCCCCTCACCCTTTAGTTTACTTGCTTAGTCTCGCTCAACAATTGAGCCAAGATAGCCATTGCTGTTTGACAAAATGTCAGACTACACCAAATATATTAAAAAAAGGTCTGCCCTAAAGGATTCATTAGTTTCTGACTCTGGGAAAGTGGGAAGAATAAAATTCCCCAAAACTACTGTATCTCTGAACTATGTCCTTAACCAAATCACACACATTTAGGCTATTCTATGTAATCTTCTTTTGATAACTAATGTAATATTTTTTCACTTCTATTCACTGAGTTTCCCCTGAAATTGTTTGTTGTTCCATCTTTACTTTTGAATTTGTTTCTTAATTTTAGATAATGTAAATCAGCTTTGGAGACTTTTGCAAAGTGTCATTTGTAAGCACCAAATCTCCTTTAAAGACAGTGAAATTAAAAATAAATGTTCCCATTTTTAGTTTTATGTCCCTGTGTTGACTATTGATTTATTTTTTGTTACACGCTACCAAAATCATAAAAATCCTTAAACCGTAAAAATATTTTTGTTTACTCATCTTGAATTTGGGGGTGGTTACATAAATGCATCCAATAAAATTGAGTGATTTGTGGCGACGAGCTAGACATGGCGATCATAAAACTGCACTTCACCGTTAGCTAGAGGGTAGGCTAGTAGAGCAATATCTTGTTTGGATTTCATCTGGTGAAAACTTGGCTTACATTTCAGAAGAATGTGGTGTGTTGCGCTGTAATAACTAAGCCACGCCCAGTTTTAAGTGATCCAATCACATGTTGACTTAGTTTAAATCCATCTCATAACTAAACCCCGTCCACATGTTCTGTTTCTCTCAGACATAAATTACATGATTGAAGTTTAAGACACTAACTTTTGTTTCACAGTGACTGAAATTCTATGCAGATGATACTTTCCTTAAAACTCTTTCTCATCTTTACAAATTCATGACAACGAATCAGAAACTCCCACAGCAGATAGAACAACAGACAACAGCTAGGAGATTTAGAAGGGTTAGAAAACATAGTTCTGTTACTTTGAAATTAGAAACAGGCCTTACCAGTACATCAAAATCAGAGTAAAGAATAATGTTCCTCAAAAAACCCCATTTCAGGCTTTTGGGTTTACTTTAAAACCATCAGGAGGATTTAGGAACTGTTAAATTATACCAAGTGTGCTATAGCTAATTGTGGGTGTAATTTAATTTATCCTGTCACATTATCTATACAATTGTGATCTTTAATGCAGAATATATTCAAGGAATTTTAACATATAACACTTACAGCTGCATTTAAACAACTTGAGTTCTAGAAAGATTAAGGATCATCAAGGAAGAGTTTATACCCGATAGTTCCTTATGGGCTAGAGTGTCTCAATATTTGCTTTAATATTTGATTTAGGTTGTTTTATATATTGTCCATAAATTATTCTGTTTTTCTCACATTTCTGTTCCATATTTGTAGTAGGTGGCAAGATAAGTCTCTTGAAGACAAAATCTTCACAGATTTGATTTTCTTTAATATTTTTTAGTGAAGAAACCAAAAAGTCTTGCAGACTATCAATCACTTGTACTCACTTTTTAATATTTCTGTCCTCAGACCTTAGTCAGGTAAAATTAATATAATGTTGTTTCCTTCTATGCCTCTTAGAATTTAGTTCATTCTCCATGTTTGTTGATTTATTTATTTCCAATTTTGTTTATTGTATGTTTTAAAGTTTTGTTTTTGTTTCCTGCAACCTTTGGTGATTCTAAAGCACACAGATCACAAATAAAGCAGGTACAGAAAGATGACTCTTTTTAGTAGTTGTAACATTTTCTATGTCATTACACATCTGAAGGTAATATATCAAATGTAAGTTTTTTTCTCTACCTACTTTTTAAACATCATTGTGAATTTTGACCAAAGAAACCGCCCAACATCCAGTCTGAACGATGCAGGTTGAACCCCTGCAGCAGTCACAGTCTTATTCCTGAAGTGTCCTTGAGCAAGACGTTGAAATTGGTCCAGTCATTTAGTGGAGGGCCTGTCATGTCATGCCAAACTGATAAACACATCTATTTACAAGTTTTCTGGCTTTTTTGGAGAGAGGGCTAAGTATGAAGTCCATTGTTAAGTGTTGAATTGAGAAATCTTGTGATTTGTGCCGTTTCTTTCGCCCCAGCAGTATTATTGAAATGAAGATAAATTGCAGCCAGTCCCAGAAACATTTTCTTCAAAAGAAACAAAGCCAAATGAACACCGGAGATGTATAAAATGCGCTTTGTTCATCAGAGGGAGGGAGAGAGAGAAAGGACTCCACTCAGAGAGCTCTGAATGCTGCATTTCATGCCTGCAACAATTATGCTGAAAGGTCAAGTATTACAGCATCTTGTGCTCCGCTTTGCATGCAAAGTATTTCAGCTCACAAATGACCCTCGTTTGCACTCTTTTAACAATGGCTTGAAGAACAGATAAACGTAGGACAATTAAAGATTTTTGCAGCTAGCTGACAATAACATTTACCAAAGGGGGTGATTGCAGTTGCTGAGTAATTGTCCTATTTGTGATACACATACGCTTTGGCCTGCTGCAATGAAATGTTTAGGAACTTAAAGAAAAGGGAATGAGAGCGGCTGTGGTTTAAAAGAAGAAATATATATTATTTTACTGTAGAGATTCTGGTTAGGATTAAAAAGTGTTACATTTTTCTGATGTAAAACCAAGTAAAATCATACACATTACAGGCTATATTTTAGTTAGCATTGCTCGTCTTTGTGCTTATTTTCTATTTACATCTATTTCAGCACCATAGACAGCACCCAAGTCCATCTCTGATTGTATTTTTAAGAGAAAAACAAAATAATAACAACAATAATAATACACAAAACGAACACAAAAAAAACTATAAATTAAATTTAAACTCTGAAATTCACTGCTAACTGTATATGTTTTATTAGTGTTTTAATTTGAGGTTTATATGGACTTCTACTTAATCACAGTTAATCGCAGTGTTGATGCCACACACGCGTGATATCCTCATATATTCATCAATAGGGATACAGCCTATGTCAAAAAAAATCACACTTGCACGTTCACTTCAAATCAATCAACGTTGTCTTGTATTTCTCGCATTATTCTTAGTTTTTGTATATATTTTTATAATTTTTGTTATTTAACTTATTTCCAGATTTGATTGTGTCGCCCATTTTCTCTTGCACAGATGTATCATTAAAGTTTCATTCAGTCTTACAAATTTAAGTTTGAGATCTGTGACTGCACACACATAATAACACTGCCTCCCACAAAGTGCACTATAGATATTGACACCCCAAAACGCACTGGAAACAAACATACAACGTATCATTTTCGTTAAGAAAAAAACAACATTTTTTAAAATGAAAACACGACTTAATCAAGGTTATTGCTTAAGTTGCAAAATTCGCCAATTAAAAAAATACAATTTGCTTTGCTTTCACCTGTCGACGCCACTGCAAAATATTTGCAATATTTGCAAGTATTTAAATCAATTGTTGTGTAATTTATTGCACCCTCAGTTTTAAGACGCACACGTTTGATATCCTCTTAAAGTTTAAATTCCGTTTTAACATACCACTGATAGAGAATACAGGATTTCTGGATGCTGCACATCACCAAAAGTGATACTGAGGCTAAACAGGCGAATAAAATTCAACAGCTAGTCACTAACTCAAATATGATTACCTTGAGATTAAGGACTAATTGCTTGGGGTTCATGGAGACCAGCCCACCATAAAGCCAGGAGGACTTGGGGAGTTGCACTGTGGGTTTCTACAAAAGAGAGCGATGAGAGCACACACGCTTCCAACAAGTCATTCTCAACAGCTACAAGCTGCACACAAAGACCACACACCGCGCCAAAGACATGTTAATGTAATCCCAAAGTTCTCACTTTTCTCCCGAACAAAACCAGCCCTGCAAAATACCTAATAGAAGATAGTTTCTGATGCTGGTAAGATTTCACTTAAAAGTCTCCATAAAGGGCTTTTGGGGGGCTGCATGGTGGCCTAAAGCTGCTGCTGCCTTAAAGTGATACACGCATTTCTCCCCCCCCCCCATATCTTAACAATATCTGTGCAAAAAAATGTTTTAAAGCTACATTGCCAAAAGATAAAAGTGAACATCGCCTGAAATTATCAACTCCAGAAAAAATCACTCCACATGCTGAGCCTAGGCTACAATATATGAGCCAAAATATGCTGCTGAATCAAAGCCACAACACCAAACCTCTGAGGGCTTTTAGAGGTTTCTTCAAAAGATGAACACGATTTAAGCATCAACACCAAAATAAGGATAACCAGATAACGCAGTATAGGACTTATGTTTTTACAGCTTAATATATCATGGATAAAAAAGCCAGTAATAATGAGCAAGAAGCCCTCTAGCTATAAAAGTCAGTGTAAATCAGGTACAGGAGTCAGGTGCAAAGTAAGCCTGATGCAGCTGCATGTCAGCGATTATTGATTCGACGGCAGGCTACATACACCTTATACTTTTTGCATTTTTGTCACTTATTATTTGGGCAATGATAGGCCAAACAGTTGACTGTTAGCCTACGATTGGCCAGCCGATTAAGGGATGTTTGCGTCCTTACTGATTAAAAACTTCACAAAACAAGTCGCATTGGTGAAATCTGAAGTAAAGAAGATGCAGGTTCAGAAAGGCCCCATCGCCGACCAATTTCTCACGTGTTTACAAAACTGCAGTTATTTACAGAAATTATCATTTATCTCAAAACAACAGACAACCATGCAGGAATCTTTGTTAAAAAAAAAAAAAGGTCAAATCGTTGTTGAATCAAACTATAAGCTTCAGAGAAAACATTTAGGCCTGGAAAAAAATTGATCAATAGAAATAAATTAATTCAAGTTGGATTGCATTTTATTCGTGTGAAATTATAGCTATAGGACCTGTGACAACACTGGATTGAAAACAACTTATTTTCAGCCGTAAACGAAAATCACCTGTCGTTATCTCAGTCGCTTAGCAACCACACCGTTTACTGTTAATACCTATAGCGCTATTAGGTGGAGGGAGAATAGCCCCTAATGATTATTATAGCTTTTATTTACAGAGCCCACAATTTAAGAAAAATAAATGACTGGTTGTGTGTGTTCGTTACTGCTGCCATTAAAACACATTTGGAAGTACGCTATAACAGCCCAAAATGGCTACAGCCTAATCTTAAAAAAAATATTTTAAAAAAAATGTTTGTGCTGGTTTGTTATTGACACCAGGCACAAACAGCCTTTCGCCGTTTCCTTTCAATTCCCCTGATTGATTATTGATAAAGCAGCTGATAGCCCCGAGTCGACAGCTCGGCCTCGCGAGTTATTTGAGAAGAATACCGCGCTGTTTGGTCAGGGATTTCATCGATAAGCTGTTCTTTGAGCAGCGTTTGTGTTTGATGTTGGGAGCCGAAAGACCTCACCTTTCTGACTCACACAGTCAAACACAGAAAGAGAAAAGAAAAGGCTCATAAAGGCTCCGTTTACTCTGCAGGGCATGCTGCAGTCTGCAACGATAAGCCTGAGCGGTGTGTGATTTGTCAGAGAATAAAACAGAAAAAAATAGGCTCTAGCATTTAATTGTCATGTCAGAATAAGAGCCCGAGTGTTGATATAGTATTTAGTCTTGTCAGTTTGCCAAAATATGAAAATATTTGGCGACATGGATGTCTGGTTCTTAAACATTTTCTCACAATAAACCCAAGAATCAAAGATTCCTTGAAAAACGGAAAAAAAACACATAATAGAAAACGGGCAAATATTATTATTATTATTATTATTATTATTATTATTATTATTATAATAATAATAATAATAATAATAATAATAATAATAGTAATAATTCCTCACTGGTTTCATTTTTGCTGTACTGTTATTTTCCCCAAAAAGGAATATTTCCGCCATTTAACACCGCATATGTTGACATGTTTCACAAAAAAAGCGTTACTGTCTTGTTTCCATAATTTATTAATAGGACTGTTTTGTAGTAAGTCAAATATCTATATAAGTTACAAAGAAATAAAACGTACAAATACCAATGAAACGACAACAAACCGGCAATAGCGTCAAAAACTTTGTACAACAGATAGCTAAAATTCAAACCTTTTACAGAAATATACAAGCTAG
>JAOVVB010232683.1:0-10351 GCA_028570985.1 Heterobranchus longifilis
TTGCAAAAGTTGATATTGCGATGACGATAAAAAAATGATATATTGTGCAGCCCTAGTATGGTTAGTAACGAACGGGGATTGACATTAAAATCTGTGTTCAACTTTAAATACATGTGTGTGATACATACAGACTCGAACTCGAGTCTCCTGATTGAAAGTCCTGTGTGTGATTGAGACAACCAACTACCCACCCAGAGCGTATCTTTGTATCTTTTAAACCTGGGCGGCATGTCTCACAATTACATGTACAAATTACAGTGCATTACTTTTCATAGTCATTCCTATGAACAGGGGATGAGACCAGCATGACTCAGCACCAGCAGACAGGTAGGTCCCAAAAACTAGATTTACTATCAGCACGTGTGTTTAGTCCAGGCCCAGGTGATACTGCTGTGCTCTCCTCCGGAGGGCTCTTCATCCTCTCAATGTGCACTGGCCAGATTCTGATCACAATTGCATTTGACAAAAGCAAAGAGTGGACAAGCTGCTTCTTTGTTACAGTGCCCGGCTCGACTCCACTCAGCCCACCTCGCTCCGTGGGGGACGGTGGTGAAATATTGATCGGAGCGCAGCCTCGGCTGGCTGCTGCGCAGATAACAGTAACTAAATGATAGATCTTTCAATAGGATCCCTGAAGGGGGCCTTTAAGACAGATCTCTGCTGTCCTCCAGCCAGAACTAAGTGCCGGCAAAGGCCTCTGGGATGTTAACTCTTATCTATGATGTATCAAGCTGTATCTGTGACCGCTTGCAAAGTGCTACAGCCTGTGTTCCAGCACCCCGGGGGTTATATTCTCGCTGACTGTGTTCAGGCTGCAGATGGGTTCTTTAGATCTGCCTTCCTCCTCTCTCCTCCCCCTCTATACCTGTCAAACACTGCAAGCTGCAAGCCAACACAACGCCTGGTTGGTATTGATGGACAGAGACAGCTGTAGTGGAAATACAAAACATTTGAGCACACACACGCACACACGGCAGACTGTTTATAGAGGGCGCAACCAGAGCTGTGGAGCAGATTAACGACTTTTCTTCCCAATTAGCCCACTCAGCAGGAGAGGAAATGGCTCTGACTGGCCTTCTGCTTCCTTTCTTCTCTGTGTTTGTGTGTGTGTCCCTATACAAGTATGAGTGTGTGTGTCGTCTCTCTCTGATAATTCTACAGTGTTCAGCCCTGCTCTCCAACAGCTGCCCGCTGGCCACTGGCTGTCACATGTTGCCTTCACTTCCTGTCTATGTAAAAGCTCCTCAGGTCTGGAGGCCTACAGGGGGGTTGGAAGTGTGTGTGACACACAGTGTAATACCCTTTCTCCACCAAAATTAGTGTGTATATGTAGGTTTTTTTTGTTTTTGTTGTTATTTGTTCCCCCCTTTTTTGCCAGAGAGTTTTAAGTTTTAAAGTCATTTAAACATATAATATGTAACAATTCCACATTAAAATGTCTAAAAATGACTAGACCTATGTTCTATATTTTGTTGAGTTGTGGACTTATATTATCAACAAAATTCAACCCCAGAGAAATCTGTCAAAAGATGGAAAGATGCTGTGGGCACACGCAGACACAGGATAACACATTCAGTAGTTTAGTCACCCATATAATTTACCAACAGATTTAGTTAATCTAAAATCCAGCAGTTGTTGAATTGGTTGTAAGTGTTCCAATAGAACCACTATAGACTATACAAGACTCGTCTGTATTTATGTAAATTCTCAATTGTTGGGCTTATCTCATACTATCACTGTCTTCTTTGACTCATTTGTATTTATGTCAATTGTGCATGGGGTCATTGCATATACTCAAATGCACTCAAATACCAATGTTAATGCACATTTGATATGGTTTTCATATGTTAACTTTTTGCATGTTACTATTTTGATGTTTATACAAACAAAAAGTTCTTAATGTTTATGCAAACAAAAAGTGCAGAGTACTGCTAATTTTATTAGTTTTTAAAAAATATATAAAACTTGGTGAAGTGATTGTAGTGTAACTATCAGTACGTTTTGAACATTTTCAGCACATTTTATCAATACTGTGATAATACTGATAACTGTGATAATTTTGGTCACGATAATCGTGATATTTTCATATCATTACATCTCTAGTGTGAGTGTTAGGTCACACTGATGTTTCATACTGTATGACTTTCTCTGTGTGAGTATAAACTCAAAGACCAACCAGATATAACCAATATTGCATCATCTTGGCAAAGTTACACAGCAGGGAGCTAAGAATAAACTCTGTTTCTGTGCACCTCACTCCCTGTTTTCTTGCTCTTTTTCCCCGCGGGTATTCTCCTACCTCATGAGGATCACAGCTGCCCCGGTGCTGTCTGCCTGGCAGTGCTCTGTCAAGCCCCAGCCTTGTCATCCTCCCCTTTTGTTGCCATAGCAACCGTCAGCCGTGGAAAAGTACAAGCGCGTGGATGGTCTGGGAAAAGGACAGTGCCACGCCACGCTGCGAGACAGCTGCCAAAACAATAACAACAACAAAAAGAAATGGGTATCCGACAGACCAAAGCAAAATGTTTTACGCTGCTGAAGTCAGGTTTATGGGAGGTGTCACATCCTAATATTTCTGGTGGTTTTAGCACTTTGAGGCATGAAGTAATAACAGAGAAAATTAGATTCATTAGTCACGCTACTTCCAACAATAAAAAAAACTACAGGCCTTTTTCAACAAAAGATCCAGGAAGTGGAGTGTCTACAAAGTGCAGAAACATGTTCATTTTAAAACTTCCAGGCACATTCGTGCTTGTTTTTGTTACTTTACTGTGAAGAGAAGGCAAATTAGGTATATAGGCCTAACAAAGTGTGTGCGTAAGATTCTTGAATATTTGCATGTTCAGCTTCTCAAACTTCATCTAATAATTTATGGCCCAACAAAAAGTAAGTGTAAAGACCTTTACACACCGGGGGCATATTTTTCACATGATTAATTTGCATGTCAATATATTTTTTCGAACTGTTATTTTTGTCATGAGTACTATAATTTATTTTTTTGAACAAGGTCAATTTTTCTGAGCTTTCACACCACAAATAAAGGCATCCACCAATCACATTGTGTTGTTTACTTTTGATTATAAAACAACAACACGGAGGCTCCGTAGTCTTTATGTACAGTCTATGGTCTGAAACCAGGACGGAAAATTCAACAAAGATCCACTCTTTCCGTTCTTACCTTTCACAATAAAATCCGAAATTAGCATCAGCCACCAGCCAAATGCTTATAAAATATGAAAGTGGCTGGTAGATTTACTATTGATTGGGTGGTGAATTTGAACATTTATCTGTCAGTTGCTGGTAGATGTTCACACTTTTAAAAGTTAATTTCCCACCCTGCCTAGACAACATGCTACATAGCTGTTTACCAGAGGGAACTCAAATTCACTCAGAGCATTTCACTAAAAGGAAACAAGCAATAACATCTAAATCCATATGATCTAATGTTACTGGGTTAAATACTTCTCCCCAAAATAGTTAACTATAGATATGGAAGTAGATAAATATTTATTTTAGTGATCAGTCATTGTAAGTGAAACCTTACAGAAGGAGAAACAAAATCTGACAATAATCTGAAATAATACCGAAATAACAATCAATATGTTGGTTTTAATAGCAGGGCCAGTGATTTTGGAAAGTTACTGGCCCAGAGAGCCTGTGGAAAAGTGTGTTCATTGTCAATCCCTGTATTACTTTAACATGGGGAGCAATTTAATACATACAAGTGCAAACCTGTTATGTCAATTTTCACAGCATATATAAAGGTTTTAAGCTTAGCCATGAAAGCCTTTGTAACACAACGGTAGCTGTCACAGCAGTCTCACTTTCATGCATTTATCCTCGCACTGCAGGCAGCTGACTTTTTTGGGAGGTATGCGGTAAAATCAAGGCTTAAGTATACCTGTCAGTGATTTCACTGAGCTGAGTTCTTGCTGGAAGGAAAGCAAAGGTTTTTTTTCTTTTTTTATATTCAAATAAATATTTCTTCACAGAAATTAATGTAAAGAAAGTTCAGCATTAGTGAAGCATTAGCATGAAGGTAAAAGTGAATTTCAAATATGCACAAATTGAATGTTTTGGTGTTCTAATTTTAATTAGGGATGCACCAATTGGGCCGATACTGATACCGATGTTTAAAATAACCATTTGACCGATAGCCGATGCCGATGTTTTTATGTTGTTGTTTATTTTGGTTTTGTTGTTATTTATTCTCCCTTTTTTGAGAGGGAAACAAAGAAATCTCCATTATAAAAAAAATAACTGAACTGTTTTAAAGTCATTCAACATTTCATTACACTGTCTTTGATTGAGCACAAATTCAATCATACAGACATCTTTTAATATAATCCTCTTTCACATGAAAAAAAAAAGAAAAAAGAACTACTTCAAAAGTGTTGAACCTTTTAACACAACATTTATCCAGTGCAAAATTGATGCAACACAACAGATAAATATCGGCCACTGCTATCGGTGAATGTCATCTTATTTGCCAATATGCCGATTGTGGTCAGCAAGGCAATATATCTGTGCAGCTCTAGTTTTAATACATTATGTTGTTTTTTTAGCATGAGCAAAAGGCAGCTCATTCAAATCATATGAAAACACATTATTCCAATAACAATCTATAAAGCTGAAACTAGCTCCTTTTTTTTCAAACACAAAGTTATCAGATTTACAGAAAGGCACCCGACTGGAGCTAGGTGTTAAAAGTTGCTCTCGTTCATAAAAGCCGATGACAGGAAAGTCATCAGTGGCTCACATGCTACACATTTGTTATGCAACCACGCTATTTAGGGCATTCTTCAGAGGGATTTGATCATCAATAATGAATAGCTTGCCCCTGTTTCAGAGTGGGCTGGTTTCATCTTGATCACACATTCACAGTGGCAGTAGAGCTAATTTACCAAACACTAACTGTACCATATATACTGTAGTGGTGCCCGGAGCGTACACAATCCACGATCCTCTGTGGAGCTGTATTTACCAATGGGGAAGTTGTGATGTAACTGTCAGTTGAGTTGTCCCATTCTTTTTATAATGAGTGTCTTCATTTTATATTGCTCTCATACAGGCAGGAATTGAAGCTTGCAGAAAACATGCCATGTTGTACCAGGTACTATGTACCAATTAGAAATGTATCTATAATGCAGTGTAGTCACAAGAGAAGTTGTAGATTCAATAGAGCCAGCAAAAAGAGAGAGAGAAAGCTTAAAGTCGAGCTGAAATGAAAAATGCATTTTCAACCCTTGTAGATCATCTCTGGTCATGTTGTGCACCTATTTAAAAATGTATGCCAAAAAAATGCCGACAAAATTGCATTATTAATTCCATTATTTCTTTCTTCCTGCAAAACAAGCGATGACACTTGCCTGCGTCAGCCACTACTAACTGATTTCAACCAGTAATATCACGACATCCACCCGTCAATCAATCTGCAACTGTTAGCAGTAGCAGCACAAAGCTAAGGTTAGCACCTAGCTAGCAACAGCAGTGACAGCCATACAGATATATACACAAGTGACAACGGTTGTGACGGCATTGATAAACACACACACAGACTCTTGAGGTGAAAACAACAGCAGCCACATGCTGTCGTGGCTGTAACAATGTGGCGGAGGTCGAGTTCATTCAATGGACATGTTGCTGATTTGGCGCAGGCGCAGGCGCAGGCTGCCCGTGGCAGCTGGCAGCACCTCCGTGCTGCCAGCTGCACAGCCGGTTAAAAAACAGCAACGTTTCACTTTCATCTCTTCCTTGTACTCCTCCTGATCTAACAACAACAGCTGAGGGAAGAGTGTGTGGAGGTATTTTATACAATCGATGGTGGTGTGGAGCCATTGCTTGCTAATCCTCTGGCATGTAGCTCCAGTCTGAACTGCGCTAAAGATGCTCTAACTTCCGTTTCAGCTCGACTTTAAAGTCTGAAACAAGTGGGATATGAAAATTTCATGTCACGATTATCCTGGCCAAAATAATTGTGATTCATGATATTATCCCAATAATCAACAAAATATGCTTAAAACTCTTCAAACAGTACTAAAACACACTGAAATCACTTTACCTTACATTTTGCTTTGTTGGGACTTTTTTCTCAAAACATTTAAAAATTTTTCTCTGAGTTTTTTTATTGTGATGAAATCCATTATTGTCCCATCCCTAGTCTGAAACATTTGTATGCTTGAGACTGTCCTCCACAGAAAAACGACAGCATAGGTTAAGCATCAATGTCACTTGCATAATTACGTCATGTACGTCATTACATCATTTTTTATGTGTGATACATTTTACAGGCTATATATGTATGCATGTTTTTCCATTTGAAAACACAAGTTAAAAAATGAGTAGTCTGATATTTGGCGTTGATACATTACATGCAGAAAAGACTTCAGAGGAGATGATAAATTACACACAGTATGTCCGTGCCAACTGTGCTGCAGACTACATCACAGTGTGTCCCAGGCTCCCAAATGTTTCATATTTTGTGAGAAAAATGCCATTACCATTTAGAGTCATTACTGTTTCAAAAGGTTACAGGATATGAAAAAAAACAGCAAGATGCCAGAGACGTTGGGATTTATTCAAGGATGTAAATGTGAACCACAGCTCCTCCGTATTATGCTGAGGAACTGAGTTTATAGCAGCATGAAAAGTGTTTTTGTTGAAGGATTTTGGAGGGATGACTACAAATGAATACAAATTGGTATTTTACTGTGGATTTATTCCTACATGCATACAAAAATGTTGATTAACATCTAACATCGCCACCACAGTAATGACAAAATGCCAGTAGTTTGCTAAAAACATTAGATTTAAGCCTGTCAAAGGATTATTTATCAGTCAGACTCAAACTGACATTTTGGATATTTGACTTAGTGACAGAATGTTTGCTGAACACGTAAATTGAGCGTACGTTACTGAGGGAGTGTTGGATCCCAGTTTTCCCATTCATCCTGCTGATGAATCACATCTTATTGTGGCCTGTATCCATTTTTGTCTTCTTAAAAGATCAGTTTTTCGGTTCGGCAGCTTATAAAAACGTAGTTATTGGTTAAAGAACCAATAACTAAGTTTACACAATAAGATGTGATTCATCAGCAGGATGAAGACCCTGTTGGTTGTGTATCCCACCTCACAAAAACGTGTAGGCATTTTTCTGTTGTTTGCTAGCAGATGGAATTGATGAATGTACCCTCACGCAATACAAAGTCAATGGAGACCAGTGAATTGTTTTCCCCTCCAGTGTGGATGGGGCTTAAATGTGCTCTGTCTCTATAGGGGTCTGGCGGGCTTACCAAACAGTGCTGGGATTTATCCCTTACTTCCTGGGAAGTCTGTGTCCTTGTTCCCGTTCTGAAAGTCCCTTCACTACGGGAAACAAAAAACAACCTCCAATCAACCTACATGCTGAAAATGACAAGTTTTGAAGATTTGGATCGTGTAATAAGGCAGGCCTGCTCTGTTCTTTCAGCGAATAATTGTAAAGATCTACAAAGAATAATGTTCACAATATTTTCGTGGAGGTGTCCCACCAAAACGAATTCCCTCCCGACACTATATTGCAGCGGCACCGTTGGGGCGTGGCGCCGCCCTGGACTATTGTGATTGGTTTAAGGAAATGCAAACAGGCCAGGGAGTTTTTTTCACTATCCGGGAGTGAAAGCGCATTCAATCCAGACTTTCCCCCAGCACAGATACAGCGCTGTGGAGATAGGTCTGGCTATGCAAGAGTATTCATTTTGTAAATTATGGTCCCATTTAGAGTCAAATAGATGATAAAGCAGGGTGTGGCTACATGCCGACCTGTCAATCAGGATAGAGGCTTAGCAATGCGTATCCATGGCAACCGTGTACATTAAAATAGACGTGAACTTGTTTTTGTGTTATCCATGTTTTTGTCTTAGAACGTTGACCCTTTCACAGTGTGTTTTCATTTCATCAAAGTTAATTGGAACATTTTGGTCGCCTAAAAATGTCTAAATGCTGTATATGCAGATAAACTGCGCCAGCACCCAGAAGTCCCTGTTTACGTGTTGGCAAAATTCTGTGAGTCCTCCTTTTTCCTACTCTGGCAGGATATGTTTTTAGTGATTGGCAGTATGTAGGCTCATAAAACCAGCCACATTTTCTGTGTTTGCCTGAATTGCACTTTTGCTTTCCATTACATTGAACACAGAAACTTCTCCCTTTTTCAGGCTAAATGTAATTCTGTATAAATGTTAATTTTTAAGTTAATGCTCTGACTATACTGGCCAAAGACATAGTAGTAACACACATGACTGACAAAATGCAGTGCTATGTCTCTTAAATGAATCAGGATAAGTCTAGAAGAGTAAAGTTAATGTACAAACAAACGGTCTATGACAGAAAATATTAAAAAGACATACAATAGCTTTTTATTCTATCTGCATAACTTGGAATTGTTTTGTAATCACTTCAACATGTAAACTGACATTGTGATTAAACTCACTAAACAGTGATGCCACCACCCACAACATACATGCATTACATGACGACAGAGATGTGAGGATAATCAATGACTGGATTATTAATATTTGTGAATGGTGGCATCTGTGTGTCCTTGTTTGAGGAACAAGAGGTTCTGAGAGTTTTTGACACCCAAATAATATTTCCACAACTCACTGCCAGATGAAGAACGGTATTGAGCATGCAGGTTACATGCAGATCAAGATCCACTCTCTGATCTGAAAACTCTAAAACATCAATTTCTAATTACATTTTGGATATGGGGACATTAGCTGCGTTTCCATAAAATGTCAAGCGAATTTTAAGCGAACTTTTGTAAGTTCGCTTAAAAGAAGACAGAAAATGTGAATTAGGCGCGTTTCCATTAACTGGTGGTGGGAACATATAGTAGCTAGCCAACAGTTTCCTTTTACATGATCAACAATAATTTCACATGTTAATAACTTGATACCAAACTGAGCTGTTGATAGTTGAGCCCAAAGATGTTACAATGGGCCTCTGGCCGAGAATTCGCTCCATGTCATTAAAAAATCTGAACTTAGTTTTGTTTTTACCACTAGCACCGCTTTGAGACATCTGTCATTTCTCAGACATGTACCGCTGCTTCAGACTCTTCCACTTGTTATGCAAAACGGACAAAGGTTTGTCAAATCCTTTGGCGAACATTTCCGTTCTTAAGTGAGTGTACAAACGTTTTTGCAAATTTTTCAGTTTTTTCAAACTTTGGCGTTTCCATAAAATGTCTTATGCGGTATACTTCAAAATGCGCATAAAATGGCTTTATGGAAACATGACTAGTGATGGCTACTATTAAAAAATTCAGGGAGTGTATCTTGAAAGAAGTTTGCCAAGGTGAAGAGGAGCGTGGACACAGCCATAAACAAACAGAACTTGAGGAAGACCCAAAAAGACACAGACAGTTCAAACTCACTGCAAACAGGCAAATCACTCAAATATTATACACTCTTTTCCCAAGCTATTGACTAATCATTATACTGTTGCTAATATATAAAACAGACAATTGATTATATGATCATTGTCTGAGTTAGCCTAATCCTCAACTAAGCTATTTATTTGTAGGTAAATAGTCATGTAGGTTGTTAAAGGAGACCTATAATGCTTTTCCGTATTTTCTGTCTTCTCAACTGCTTGTGAGAAAGTCGAGGGGCCGAATGAGAAAGTCCGGAGCTCTCTCTGTTCTTATAGAAGTTGTAAGTTCCGATGTATATATATATATATATATATGTATATATATATACATACGTAAAAGTAATCCCTGAGAGCATAAAGTTCAGATTTTAGACCGTTCTGAACACACCATTTCCAACAGTTTTTTCAACTCTCGGCTCGAGCTCACGTCAAGCCGTTTCTATATATGGTCATCTGCACGCCACTGCAGTATTTGCATTAGCTACATACACTGCTACATGTAGCTACATGCTAATGTCAGGGAAAGCTGTAATCTTGGTGGCAGATATCGGACCACATTCCTGCTGTCCAGTCGTGTAGTTTTGGTTTAGAAGCTTTTATTTCTGTTTTCTCACAGTAGAAAGTGATGCTATACTCCGTTACAGTCATTCCCCCAGCTGAAATAACGGAGAGAGTACAGACCATGTTCTGTATATAAAGATGGACGATGCATCTCCACTTCCTCCCACTGTACAAAAGTGAAGCCAAAATATACCAGATATGGGCGCCACCATCTTGCAATTCTGCAACTAGAGTCTGTGTAGTAGTGACCGGGCACCATCGAAGTCCCGCCCGACCAATCACGAGTCAATAACAGCTGTCAATCATGACGTTTCATCCTGTTTTTAAAGTATCAAATAACTAAATAAAACCAAAGTTATCAGAAAAATGAACACTT
>JAOVVB010232684.1:0-10351 GCA_028570985.1 Heterobranchus longifilis
AAGTATAAAACAGATGAAACCATTGGATGAAACATCAGTCATGTGACTTAAATGTCCGCTGCGGTCGACGTTGTTGTAGTAGCCAAGGCTACGCCTTTTTGATGCGCCGTTATGCTTTTTTTTTCTTGTCGTAATTATCTACTCTGACCTCGATCCCCCCATTACATTGTCTAAAATCACCTATATTGAAGAGCATTTAAAAAATTTTTTTTTCATCTGAGCCATTATGTCTCCACCACTTTTCAACACAAAACGACGCCCCTGTCTCTACATCACATCACGATCCATATCAAGTCTCTCTGGTCTCAGACCTGTGAGTTAGAAAACAACACTGCTTGATTTAAGACTATGAATCTGATCTCAGGAAGCTCATAATATGAAATATAAACCATAATATGAATGCTTTAGTTTTTAAAGAGAGATATAGAAAATATTTAAATGATTGTAATTGTAAAGTCAGCTACAAGTTTAAAATGATCAAATATCAACTGTTGCTGGAGAAGTTAAGAGGGGGGAGATTTCTTAAGAATATGTCGTGGTTTTATTATTCTAAGGACAGAGGTCCGGTCGGACGACGCAAATGACGCGGCGCGATGACGCGAATGACACTAATTCGCTCATTTGCGTGAAAAATCTGAACTTCCGTGGAGTCAAAACAGAAGACTCCAGAGTTCAAACTTGCGCGAATTAAGCGAGTAGATTAATTTATTCGCGCCCGGTGTGTACACGACATTACACCGCATACCACCTCAGAAAATATGAGACTCTCAAAGTAGCACCACTATGACCGACATTAAAATACAGCAGCGTAGGCCGTTCAGCTTCACAAGTGACTACGTAGCAGACTGAAAGGCTCAACTTATTTTAAATTACATTTCAAGTAATATTTTGGTAGCATTTTATATATATATATATATATACATATTTATATATTTAAAATAATTTAATTAAATAATTAATTAATTCCTTCGTGTACCACTAGAGGGAAACACTGTATCTAGGGTTTTTGTATTTGTGCACCATATGGTCCAATATTTAAGATGAACTGTTCTCTTAAAGTTCTTTAAGGGAACATAAATTCCACCAACCAATTTTCTTTATGATGCACCAGGTGTCATATGCAGAAAATGCTGCCGTTGTGCACAAAATACTGTACATGTCAGGACTTAATTTGTCGATTTTCATGCACTATATGCATTTTGTACCTCAAAATGAAACAATAGCGAATATTTCAACTCCCATATCATTACTTAATTAATTTGTAGCACTTAGGAGGTATTACCTGCGTTAAAACACTTTTTGTGACATGACTTGGCAAGTATTTTGTGCACAAAGTGCAGTTTTCTACTCTACTGTAAGTCTCGGGCCAGAATTTAATGCACAAAATGCACCTTTGTGACAATTGATGAGCAGTTTTTGTGTGAAAGTGCAGTTTGTGCGCAGTGGAAGTGATTGATGCATTTCGGTGAGAGAAACACCATTGCATTAGCTGCAACTTCATGATGGCACATTCAAAAGACGGTTTATTTTACATTTCAGGAAATACAATTGTCAGGAAATGTACAAGATCTGCTGGATGATAAAAAGATAACGCCCTGTTCTAAAAGAATAGAAGAAAACATGAACAGCTACACAGGACTGCAATCATGTTTATTTCTCCATTTTTGGCATCTAACTTTAATTGAATGCACATCAAATGCTATTCTACAGGCAAATGACCTGCATGCAACTTTAGTAAATGAATGAAATATGTACAGACATAATGTTTGTTATTTATGAAATATGAAAAAATACAATGTTATCCAGAAAATGGTATTTAAATATTATTAGAAAATAAATAAGACATGTCATTGTGGCGGTTCTTCCAAACGAATACACAAAATGACTTTGCTTTCTCTCCTTATTAACAATCCATCCACAGCAGTCAGATAATATACATGTGTGATGAGACAATATATTAACACTATTTGCAATGAAACAATTTTGATTCATTTGGAGCTGAGTTGCCTATAACGGGTGAACGTGGTGTCTAATTGCACATGCCAATATCAAAAATACACTGCGTATTTAAAGTCATGAAGACCGGCCTCCCAGAGATGATCGTGTGTTTTGTATTGCAATAACATACCAAGCACCTGGCAGAGTCATGTTAACTGCACCGTTAACATTAGTTTATGTATCAACCTGCAGGAGTAGGTTTCTGTTAGCTACTGAACTGTGTGTGTGTGTGTGTGTGTGTGTGTGTGTGTACCTGTAGTTTAGTGTTTTCCTACAAATACTGTGTACATGCATGTGTGTCTTTTGCAAATACAGCCTCATAGCCAACCTTATTCACTGATGACGACTCACAGAAACGACATGTTTTCAGCTTTTTTTTCCTCATCAGTGAGAAAGGTGGAAAATGCATTGATGGTAGAAGAGAGGGAGCGAGAGGAATTTAACTTCGGCTTCCTTCTCAAACTTCGATGATGTTGATAGACGGCACAGAAGGATGAAACTGCAACAGAAAAGATAATAAAAATCAGGATCACCATTTTACTTTCTCCTCTACAATATAGAAATACTTTGGAAGACAAATACACTTTTACTGTTACAGTAATCAATACTGCACATAGTAGTATTATTTAAATGCTGGAAGACAATCTGCATTACACTTTAACCGCTGGATTATTTTAGCATATAGGAAAGTAAAAATGTGTATTTATTGTTGCATTCACACCATTGTTCAGTGGAATCTTTTTCTCCCTGATCTTTTTTTCAGTCACATTTTCTTTTAAATCTCTTTTTTTACAGCCTGGCTTTGTATCAATTGAGGAACATTTTAAATTAAAACTAATATCTTATTCAAAGAAATGTCAGAAATACATAGCTGCATAATTTTTCAAGCCTTCAAGATCAATAGTCCAACTTTCAATTATAGATGTTTTTATTCAAATTGACAGAAATGTGGCCCAACATATCCGTGATAAATTGATCAGTCTGCTGTGGACACAAATGTTACTCAGTGGGAGGAATGAAGTCTCTGATAACGAGGGCATCAAAGTCAGGTGGAGTCTCGGATGTTGCGATGTGCAGTCAGCTACAGCTGAAAGGTGGATCATCTGTGAGAGACGCTCTGTATCTTGACTTGTTCAGTTTCAGTTCCAAAAATGCACTTCTACTGTTTAGAAGAATTGTTTTTGTTGGCCGGGTCCAAAATTTGAAGTTCTACCAGATGCCATACTGGATACAGGTTGCAACGATAGTAGCAGCAACATCTGGCATCAATTAAATAAATTCACAGTTTAACATAAAAGATACCGTTTGTTATTATTACCAATAAACACAGCACTGACCCATTTCAGAATAAAGGCCCAATAACAGTTTAACAGTAAGCAAAATGATATTGCCTTGGTGGCCACACAGAACTTTCCAGTGGGCCACATCTGGCCCTCGGGCCACAGTTTGCCCAGGTCTGATGTACACTATTGACTGATACTGGAGAGAGTTTCTGAAGTCCTCATCCGAGCTTCTCTGACAGAAACCTTACGTCAACATGTGACCACCTAATGAGGACTGGAAGGAGAGATAAGCCACAATCGTACAACGATTGCCCCACAGCTAATTTATACAAGAGAAGTCAATATGTTGCTACGTGAAATCCTAGCCAGAGGTCAACACTCACAACGCAAACGACTATCGATCGGCCATGGCCTTATTACTGAGCTGTGACTGCACTCATCTGTTTACTGATGTCTGTTACTTTTTAAAGGCATTTCTTGCAAAGCTTCACCTGTGACCTGTGTGATTTTATATTTTTCATGTGGGAGTAATGCGTTACAAACACGTTACTGTAATTCCATTACTTTTGGCAGTAACTACAAATATAAATCATTACTTTTTCAAAATAAAGGCAGACTCTGTAGTCTAGACCCCAGTAGTGTTCCTTATGTATTCAAATCCAAACTTCACATTTTGGTACAAATGTTTTAGTGTCAAAATGCCGTTTTTCCCCAAGCCCTTCTAAAAACGTTTCCTGCACCTGACCTGATGTAGGTTTCTGCTATATGCAGACATTAGTTTGGATCATATACTGTATATAATATATATACATATCTATATAATATATTAGTCTATGGTTCAGATCCAAAAGTTATACAAAACCGAGCAGCAGAAGGTCACAACTAAAATTACTAAAATTACTGTTTGTGGTCTGGTGGCTTTAAGAGAGCGATATGTACTGCTGTGAACGGTGCTATACCTACAGTATATCAGTTTAACAGACCTTTCCAACGAGAAACTGAAGCGGTTATATCGCTCTTTTCAAAGTCAGCAGACTAAATAAAAAGTAAAATATAAAGTTACGCTTTTTTTTTAGTAACAGTAACCATATATTGTCCTATTTATTGGAATCCTATTTTCTAATTAAACATATATAAACATTCTGCACATGCCTCCACATGCAAATTGCATTTGCTAATCAAATATATGTCAATGTATGAGTCTGCATTTTAATCATGGGAGTGGCTGCTTGCTGTTAATCTATTTTATATGAGAATGTGTGGACGAGTAAAGCACAGGAGAGAAGGTTCTGGCTGGAAGTATATGTGGACCTGCTACATACACCATCACTGGCCAATATCTTAGTTATTGATCAAGCACCATCTCCCAATAAATGCATCATCAATCATTGGCATATTGGAGCTTTTTGTTTTCCAGCCTTTACAGCAGGGACAGATGTACCTGCATCCTACAAAACTACAGTAATCATGTTAATATCCAGAATAACCAAGTTTGCGGTTGTGAAGTGCCAAAGAGGCGGGCACTTCACGGCAGTGTGAGTTGGCTGAGCTCATAGATTAGATTACATTCATGTTATTATTCAGTGGAGGAGCAACACAAACAGCACAACAATGAAGAGTTCATTTGCAAAAAAGAAGATAAAAGCCATTCTTAAAATGAATAAACCAGTTTGGTTGATTTCCCTTTGAATGCACAATAAAAAAATAAAAACATGATTTATAAAAATCAACATATTTGAGATATCTTATCAAAACAACCAAACACCCGTTTGATAGATAATCCCCGGATTAGACATAAGAAAAAACATGATCTGGGAAAATAAATAAACTGAGATAAACTTTTTTTGCAAAATAACCCTTCAAAGACATTGAATGGAAATATTCCAATACACCATTTTAGCATAAAGTGTGCATGTCTTTTTCTAAAGGGAAGACTTGTGGGTACCCATAGAACCCATTTTCATTCAGATATCTTGAGGTCAAAAGTCAAGGGACCCTTTTTGAAAATGTAAATGTTTTTTTTAGCCTAACTTTGGAGCGTTATTTAGCGCCCTTCCCGAAAGGCTAGCATGGACATGACAACCAATGGATTCATTAGGTCGCCTAGTTTCATATGATACCAATATCTCCACCCTTAAACCTGAGCCCGGGCACTACAGCCTCTGAAAGAGACAGTAATGTCAGCTGAGAACGGAGAAGAATGGTGGAGAATTATTTCGGCCGAATGACAAAGTCTTCGGCCGAATTGCCCATGTGCGATGCCTGGTTCTATATTTCGTATGGCTCTGCCTCCCGTTGTGGATTTTCTGTGGCGCTGTATTGGCGAGTGCCACACGAGGGCAGGACAGAGAAGAGGCAAGCATTCAATATATTCTGGGAATCCTGTCAGGTCAGGGACATGACCTTTTCTAGACAATCTTGCTTTGGTGTCTCTCTGCCAGACTACCCCAGACACGGGCAGCTTTATTCCCTCCTCCACTGGCTTCCTTCCGTTCAATTAGTTGAAGCTGGACGGTTGACCAACGATTGACCCTATGCACGTCCCACAACCTTGTATTGTACAGACCACGCTACGTTCATTAGTCTCACAGACAGCTGGCACTTTTTGGTACAGTCAAGTGGAAGCAAATGATTCTTCTTTGTGTACTGTAGAGACTTGTTGTTAGAAGACTTATTCAGGGTCATTACAAATTCTTTTGGCCCTCACTTCCTGTAGCCTTGAACGTTTATCAAGGTAGGATGTAGCTGCTACACAAAGTTTTAATGTACTTGTACAAGCACTCAATATACCTTCTGGTTGGTTGGGATGAGATGACCTAATGAGAATTTATAATGTCTGAGTACTTTTTCAAATGCACTTTCAATATTAAGGCGAACATGCTGCTGAACTTATGAAACTCAATTATTATTTATAAAAAAAAAAAGAAAAAAAAAAAGCTTCTTGTGGAGGGCACTCTTCCAAAGTCTTTGTTAAGAGGGATGGAGTGGCCCGGGATAAAATGCTATGCATTAGCTGAACAGGAGACAGTAGAAAAGAGAAGGAGCTTAGTGCATTCAAGTTCAATTGTAGTCTATTGCACAGGGAATTGTAGTAGTCTGACATTTTGACATTACTACAATAATTGCCATAATTATTATAATACAATACAATATTAAAAAAAAAAACAATCACTGAATATCAGATTTCCTTCATTACTTTCTGATGTATGACAAAAAAAAACATTTGGTGTTTGATTAAGTATAATTAATGCAGGTACATGATGTGAATGTTGGCATTTGCTGGGGAGGTTTGTAGTAATCGTGCACCCAAGTATTTAACATTATTTGTAAGCATGTTTGATTCTGAAAGTGCTTTGAACACCCCTGACTAATAACCCTATCATTTGTTAATGATGAGAAAAGTTAATGAGCCATGGTGCTGAGAATTCGGTGGAAGTTATATGACATCCTAGCTAGAAGTGCCATGATTCTCCAAATCCATAATTCGTTTTTACTTTTTTTAAGGTCACAATATATATATTCAGCACTTACTGCTGCTGTTAGACCATCGAGTCTTGATTCGTAAAGAGCAATACTGCTATGTAAAGGCAAGAGACCGTAACTTCATTTCAGTCAAAACTTACTTTTTGTCATTTTTGGAACAACTCAAACTTTCTATGGAGATAAATAACTTACATACATAACAACAGCAGCTTGAGTTTCTCAGAGGTTACAAGGTGCACCTGAATGCACCACAAATATCCACTGAAGTTTACATAACTCACAGGGAAGGCAACATGTTTCTTTGACTTCAGGAAAGCAAGAGGATTTTACAGTTGTGTTGTTTCTCCGTCATCTCTGACTCCGGCAGTGGCCATGGTGCCTGGAAAAGTGCAGCTGCAGGCTACCGGTAAGCTACACTGTGTCTTTAGCTGCAGGTTAACATTACCGGTAAGCTACACTGTGTTGTCGTTTTTTCCTTTGGATGGGCGCAAGTAGGCAGAGGTGGAGAGAAAAAAGAATACTGGGAGAATCGCCGATCCTCCTTTTGGTTTCAAAGTTTCATTTCAATCGATTTCCGATTCAGAATGGAAATGGGGACACCCCTAATCCTAACTATGTGTAAAGTCAGACCCATGGAATTGCCACCAACAAAAGTAGACACAATTATCTCTTGCTATGCAAGTGCTAAATCATAAACAAACATTTGTTATGCTTAAAAATATATTACCCAGGTGTGACAGGAAACATTATTAGCCTCCACTGTGAAGACCTACGGACAGTGGGCTGCAAAGGTGACAGAAACTGTGGTCAATCTGGTGGGTAGCCAGAGAAGGAAAGACCAGGCACACAAAGATCATGGAATAGAGGAGGAAGGGGGGGGGGGGGTGGTCAAGGTTGTGTTTGTGCGTCCTGAGTCATTAAGAAATGGACCGATAAAAGGAGGAGCGGGGAGAGAGAGAAGCTAGATAGAAGGGTAAATGGAAGGTTATAGAGAGAAGGAGGGTGAAGTAGGGGTGTGTGTTTGCTGGGGCACTAGTCGCCACGGGGTGTTCACCTCAGGACGCAGTGACTTTGAAGGGTGTTAATGCCGACTGGGCAAAAGCACACCAGTGTGCACACGTGCGAACACACTCGCTGCAGAGGGCCCAGACTGGTTTTACTGCTGATGCTGGCGTTTTACTGTAGCCCTTTCTCCCTTCTTCACCTCCATCCATCCCCTCCTCTCTGTCTCTCCCTCTAAATCCCCACTTCTCTCTTTCCCCTGGCATAACTCCCTCTCCCCTTTGCTGAACCTCTCCCTAGTTTTTTTTCTACACAAACGTGCACATCAGAAGCAACCATTGGTGAAGGTGTACTCGCTGCCTCGTTACAGCATACTTTACTGTCCTACTTTCCGATGTTGATGGCCCAGAAAAACGGCATTTCTAAACAGCAAAAACTGCATTTTTAAAAGTTTTTCAGACTTCCTGCCACATTCTGGCTATTGTACTGTGACTTATGTTCTTCTGTGGGGACACTTATTGCTGAGGTAAAACATTACCTGGGATGCTACAATCCACAATCCTAGCGTTATCATAGACTGTATAAAAAGATGGATGTAGCTTCCGGGAATGAAAAGTGAAGCCAATGCGGAAGTGCCTTAAACCTTGCCTTAAACCAGCAACTCCACTGGTTGCAAAAAAAGTCTGATTGGATAGAGTACACCCTTGATTTATTACCTCAGTAAACATTTTCATACTGAGTTTATGGTCTCAGTCGCTAGTTTCAAGTCTTCTTCAATACAGCATGATGTTCATTTTGTAAATGCAAACGGTCCCATCTAGAGGAAAATAGATGATAGCAGGGGATGCTTTGGGGCGTGGCTACCTTGTGATTGACAGGTCGCTGTGGTAGCAACAGGATAGATGCTTAGCAATGCTAACCATGGACCTGTGTACGTTTATAGATGTGAACTTGTTTTTGGGTGTTGACTGTTTTCGTCTTATGACTTTTCACAGTGTGTTTTCAGTTCATGAAAGTTAATTGTAACATTTTGGTTGCCTAAATATGTATTGTTCAGCATTCGGTTCCACCGTGCTAACCAAGCTAGCCAGCTAGCGCTAGCTTTAGCTGGTAACTAGCTGGAAACTGCAGATTTTTCAACCGGCTCTGTGTCACTGCAGCGAAAACCACGAGTGTCTGCTCATCCGGCATTTTAAAATCCACCGGACGACTTGCATCAGTCGGTTGAAAATTTGCAAACTTTCCTTCTTTAACTTAGTGCGGTACCATTGAAACAACAGTGGCTTAGCGTTTCTCACCAGCACTGCATTCTCATCCAAATATGGTCACGTCCGGTTGCAAAAGACCAAGATGGCGATGGCCAAATTGCTAAACTCGAGGCTTCAAAATGGTAATCCATAAATCAATGGGTGACGTCACGATGGCTATGTAACATAACATAGGTAACATAAAATAGGTAACTTAAAAAATAAATTTCCACACTAGCCATGGGTGGCCAAATTGGCTTTTGAGGCAAGGACTGTATATTCACTGTATATGCTACTGTACCTGAGACAAATGTCTCAAAAGAGAAACTGGTGCAATATGGTTTCTCTAAGCGTGCTCTGCCTCATGTTATCTCTTATTACACAATACCGCTCGAGACAAAAATAAATTCAAGGTCCCTCTCTGATCCACTCTCACACTTCAAGAAAGCTATTAAAACGGTACAAAACCTAGTAAAGTACATATCTCTACCCATCTGATGGCATATCAATAGCAGATTAAACGTCGCTATAAGTGGTGCTTAATACTTCAATAGGGAGTGGAGGAGGAAACTGGTTCTCTGATACAAAACATATTGATCAGTCGCTCATCTGTTTTGACAGATGGGAGTCCCGAGCTTCATGCTGGGGGAAGCCGTGCTGCTCTTCCAAGGAAGGGCAGAAAGGGAGGGAGATTTATGGAAATCAATACGAGTAGTTTGCTGAAACTCATCAGTGGAGCTTCCCAGAAATATCCCATGTTGATGATCCATTATAGATAGATAGGTTAAAGGGGCATACTGTAGGTAGGCAACTGTTTGGTCCAAGATAGCTGCTTGATACATGAGCAAACAGGGCAGGTCCGACCTATTATCGCTGACCAGACTGCAATTGTAACAGATCACTTTATTGGCTTTGATTATAACTGGATGGACTCAATGATATGTCCTGTCAGAGTTATAGATAAATATCCGTATAGGATATGCTACAATGTCTTGCAGTTTGTTGTCTCAGATATATTGCTGCCTAACGTTAGCTTAACAAGGTGCAAATGCTAACTTGGTTCATTGACAAACAAAGTACCGGTAAGTGATAAAGGTCCAGATTTATAGAACAGAGGCATATCAAATTTGGCGATTAGCGCCCCCTCCTGACAATAATAGGAAACATTATAGAGAAAGCTGGCTAATGCTAGCCCTCCTGAATATTATTAAATTTCATTAGCAGTTTGATGGGTGGTTAGTTACTGATAACAAAGATGCTTTATTACAATCAAATACATGTAGAATTCTACCAGCTTGGCACCAGTGACGTCATGACTCTTCCTCCTTTAATAAATTC
>JAOVVB010232685.1:0-5000 GCA_028570985.1 Heterobranchus longifilis
GTCTATTTTCTTCTTAATGTGACCATAATTTACAAAATTAACATCATGCTGTATTGAAGAAGACTTGAAACTAGAGATTGACATCATAAACTCAGTTTTGGAGCCAGTGGAGTCGCCCCCTGCTGGTCATTAGAAAGAATGCAGGTTTAAAGCACTACCGCGTTGTCGCCCACATGCATCTGTTAAATAAGAGCTAATCCTAGAACTATACTTCTATACAAATTAGCATCACATCCATTATTGTAATATTAAGTTTATTTTAACCTGGACCCCGACCATTCCAATGGACATAACATTTCTAGGATGTCTATATATGATTAATGTCATCTGACTCCACCCAAACTTGTTTGATTGGATGTCAGTGTTCCACATCATCTAAAGTGGACTGCAGTAGAGCCACACCCCCTTTTTTCAGCAATCATGGCCGACCATGAGGCAAGGAAAAAGTGTAAAGCATATTTTAATCTATTAGTCATATTGTTAAAGTATATCATTTGTGTTTAAGATGAGATGTTATATATTATGTCAGAATATCATATGAAAGATGTAGAACTTTTACTCAGGGTTTGTTTTTAATACATTTCATCCATAGCTTTTTATTAAGCTTTCACTAGCTTTTACTAAAATCTATTAAATGGACCTTGAGTTAAGATTATGTTAAATCTATTCTCAGCATTCTTTTAGTGCTGCTCATCCAATCATAACAACATATTTTCAGTCAAATTATTAAATTTACTGTAATGTAAGACCAAGAAAAGGAACAAATTCTCTTTTTTTAGAACCTGGAACTCTATGTTGTTATTATATTAGAGTTCATTTGCAAAAACAAATTAAAAAAAAAACATCCTTAAAATTAATAATCCAACACCAGTTTGATTGATATTCCCTTGTGTGCACAGTAAAAAAAAACATGATTTCTGAAAATCTAAATATTTTTGAGATCTTATTAAAACAACCAAACACCCGTTTGATTGATATTTCCTTGAGTGCACAATTAAAAAAAAACATGATTTAGGAAAATAAATAAAAATGGAGATATCTGGGTTTTTTTTCTAATAATAATAATAATAATAATAATAATAGTAGTTGCTGAGTAATTCAGCTTATTAATCGACTAACCGAGGCAGCTGTAGAATTATTTCTCTGAGTCCAAGAAACATATCAGGTGCTTTCTGTTTGACTTTGGCGCTCCCTGGTGGTAACACCAAAGATGACACGCATGCAGCTCATGAAAATGAGAATATTGATGTAAGCATTCCCTCTAATATCGCAATTGCAATATCAGTCAAAATAATCACAATTAGATATTTTTTTTAAATCATTGGTAACAACAGTTAATTTGTGTGTTTAGTAAGCATTTAATAAACTAATGTATTAATTCATAATTATTGAATAGTTAATAAAGATGCTATTGTAGACTTCACTTTCTGAAAGCTGTCAAGCATGCCAGGCTGAATTTTGCAAAAGGCGTAGAAAATGATGCACAAGACATGTAGAATATTTCCTTTTTTTTAATTAGATAATGTAGCTATGAACATGGTGTTTGGATTTGAATATTTAACTCAATGTAAACATGCTGTAGCTTCAAATATATGTTGAAACACGCAGATACAGAACACACAATGTGTATCATAATGTGTAAAAGGGGTGATTTTAAAGGAAGGGTTAAACAATTGTAATATATCCTATTGTCTTATGGCAGTATTTGACTTTTTCGGCATGTGTGTGTGTTTCTTGGATGAGTCCTCCTTCCTCTTTCTGCTGCGCTGACTGCTCTGCTGCAGCCGGTAGGTTCTTCTAGCCTGCGCTCTCTCCTTCTCCAGGACCTCCGTGTCATCCAGAATCTCCAGGCCCGGGATCTGACTGATGACATACTGCCTGCGGAGGCAATCGACAACATGTGAGAGGCTTGTGAATGTTTTCTAATGAATGTTATAATTAGACGTTTGAAAAATGAGCCCACAGGACACTGTGACTCCAGAACGGAGCGGGGGCGTGACATGGGTGTGTACACGTTTCCGCAACACAATGGGGATTCAGCATTTAATTATGTTAAAACGCTATCAGATTACGTTACACAGGTTTTTACAAATGAAGAGAGTACACAGGGCTTATATTACAGAGTGCATATTGAAGATTGATTGCGCAGTCCTCTGCTGCTGGTGTGGTTGTGACGTAGAAGGTACACTGATGCACCTGCACCTGAAGAGTCTGAGGGCTCGGGTATTTCAATCAATCAATGTATTTGTCACATGAAGTCATGTATAGGCCTAAGGTAGAATTCCAGTGAAATGTAATCCCGTCAGTTCCTTTAATTTGTGCATTTAAAGGAATACTTTACCCTCAAAATGACCATTTGTACATCAATTACTCACCGAGTGTTCGTGCGATACACAGATAATCAAAAAACTGAGAAAAGTCTGCATGCGTTGAAGTAAACGGCGGACCTCAGGAAGACTAGAGGCGCATGCATGTGTTTCTAATGGGGATCCTTAAATAAACAATAAACAACAGCAAAACGATATAAAAAACATCCGTTTACAAACTCTCGCACAACTCGTGCAATATAATAATTTATCCAGTCGTATACAGTACTTCCCAAACATATGCCTTTTCTCTAAAACCTTACTATTTAGAACACTTCCACACAGACAGTTTCCCAGTTGTGGACATGTTTTAAATAGTAAGGTTTTAGCGTAAATGCGCGTGTTTGGAAAGTACTGAGATGAACGAGAGTTGGATTGTACTGCACGAGTTGCATGAGAGTTTGTAAATGGATGTTTGATAGACGTCATGTTTTAAATAGTAAGGTTTTAGCGTAAATGCATGCGTTTGGGAAGTACTGAGCATACAACTAGACAAACGAGAGTTGGATTGTACTGCACGAGTTGTGTGTGAGTTTGTAAACAGATGTTTTGATAGATGTCACGTTTTAAATAGTAAGGTTTTAGCGTAAATGCGAGTGTTTGGAAAGTACTGAGATGAACGAGAGTTGGATTATACCGCATGAGTTGCATGAGAGTTTGTAAACGGATGTTTTGATAGATGTCACGTTTTAAATAGTAAGGTTTTAGTGTAAGTGCACGCGTTTGGGAAGTACTGAGCGTACAACTAGACGAACGAGAGTTGGATTGTACTGCACGAGTTGTGTGAAAGTTTGAAAACAGATGTTTTTATATAGTTTTGCTCTTGTTAAACTTGGCCGCCGTTTCCTTCAATGCATCCAGACTTTTCTCCGTTTTTGGATTCTCTGTTTACTGTGGAGGCTCGCTACAAAAACGTTTTCTTCACAAATTCAAGGCAACACTTGGTGAGTAATTGATAGGCTATACAAATGGTCATTTTGAGGGTGAGGTAGTCCGTATAACCTTTGGTTACCGTACTGGTGGGTTCAGAGTTCACGTGTCGGCATGACAAACTGAGGATTCTGGGTAATCGAGTCTGAACTTTACAGGAAGTAGCCGTTTACACTCCCAGAAGTCCAGTTTAAAGTCACATGTCGTCAGCAAACTTGCTGTTTGAAAAACATTAATGTATTATTAATGTATGCATCAAACCATGGCCATTAGTGCGTTTGTATGGAATACAAATGGACACTATATATTCTAAAATTATAGACCACATTATCACACTGGCTCATCACTGTATCAGCTCTTCTAAATTTCAGACGTGAAATTGATGGATTTTTGTTGAATTCTTTTTTTTTTTTTACAATATTCTGTACCCTGTGTTCTGTTTTCTGCTGCTTTTATATGTTGGTGTTTTATATTTGTTGTTTTTGCCTTCCTTAAACTGCAAATACAATGACAGACTGATTGTCCATGAATACATTGCTATTAGTCAGACCTCTTTCCTCAAACACCACCAGTCCAGATTTGACAAAACACTTGACATTTTGGCACCATGTGATGATCCACATGGGGGCGCCATAGTACAAGTAAAGATGTCAAACTTTGAAAGGCCTTACTTGGATTTTGGGACATTTGAGATGAACAACATGCTCACTTGTTTTGTTGTCCAGTTCATGTAAACCATCTGTATTTTCATAACTTAGGATCAGGTTGCTTAGAAATTTGAGGGCATTCGGGGCTTAGCCCAGGCCTCTGGGGATCCTCCCCTGGCACTTTTTTCCCTTTTTATTTTTATTTTTTAAAGCTCTGGGGTGTGCTGGTGGATCAGTGGGAGAGCGTGTGCCCCATATACAGAGGCTCTTTGCTGCATGTCGTCCCCTCTCTCTCACCCATTTCCTGTCTACCATCTGCTGTACAGTACTATCAATTTTATTATGTTTTTTTATGCACTCAGGCACCTTATTTACATTCAAAGTAAAAATTGCCACCCGGCACTGTATTGGCCCGGGGCCGTAAGTTCAGTATCACTTATCTAAATGCCATTTAAAAACCACATGCCTGACTGGTGGAGTTATATTGAGTCCTTTATTCATGTGTGTATGTAAAAATTGCAATATATTGAGTTTAAAAATGCAAAAATCATCCTATGAAATACTCACCATGTGTAAAATGCTGCTAAAACCTCCCAAATTCCCAGAAAAAAAAAAAGCTATGGCCCTGTTTATTTAGGACCTCGATGCTCACCTGTAGTCTTTGTACTGGGTCAGACTTCCTCCATTGAAATAGCTCGGTGCTGCCTCGTTGTTCATCATACTGAGGATCCTGTTAGAAAACACAAAGCAGGAAGGAATGAAAATCGTGTTTACATGCACTGATTTCGTAACACAATCCCAGGCTCACTTTATGTTGGGGAACTTTCTTCTGATTTCTTCCACGAACACTGGCAGATTGTTGATCTTGTTCTTGTTGATGCACACGGTGGTGACGCTGGGCATGTAGGGGAACTTGATGTGAGATGTGTAGTTGTTGCAGTCCAGGATCAGAGTGCTGAGCTTCTCCAGCTGATCCAGCAGAGCCGGGTTCCAATAAGGACTCAATGAAGGACAACACACCAAGCTCAGACAGGGAATATACATCAGTATACATCAT
>JAOVVB010232685.1:7500-10351 GCA_028570985.1 Heterobranchus longifilis
ATTACTTGGGAGCAAACTTTTAGATGTGTAAAACAAAAATGTAAAAAATGTTAGTTTTGTTTGCCTGTGTCACGATTTCAATTCTAAATTGAAAATCGATTGAAATGAGGTTTCAATTTCACTTATCGAAATCAAAAGCAGGATCGGCGATTCTCCCCTTTTTACCCTTTATGAGGTACATTCCAAAAATCTATATTTTAAAGAAGAATTTGAAAATGTAAATTACAGTTGTCAGGGCCTAAAACCAATTATCTATTGATCTTTACAAATCAAGACTCAATATTCTTAAGTTTAATCAAAGCGTGGATTTGGAGAACCGTGACACCCCTACGTGTGTGTTTGTTTTCATAGTAGTCAGCTTTATTACCTTTGTTGTTTGCAGCCCGTCGTCGCCATGACAGCGGAGGAAACCATAAATGTGAAGGAGGTGGAGATCATCAAGGGGATCCTGGACTTTCTCAACTCCAGGAAGTTGCACATCAGCATGCTGGCCCTGGAGAAGGAGAGCGGCGTCATCAACGGGCTCTACTCCGACGACATGCTCTTCCTCAGGTACAAGAACTCGACAGCAACAACCCACGTCGGGGACAGTCAGACGTCTCAGGTTACAGCTCCAAAAAGCTGCCTACTATGAAGCAGAAACAACAGGCGACAGTCAGACGTTTAGTGTCCTCTACATGATGTAACACTGCACCACTGCTGTAGATGTGAGTGCTCCCTTGAAAGTCAGCCAACAGCGTGTTTTCTGTAGTTCTACTCAGCCTGAGTATTAAATACATTTTGGTATTTCACCTTCTAGTGTGAAGCGTCCGTTCACAGCTCGTCTCACCTGATCACGGTACACCTCTATCAGAAAACACCACAGCAATTAGAAATTCTTTGCTCTTCAGTTATACGTTATAGAAACAATTTGAGTTGACACATTTGTGTGACATTTAAAGGGGACATATTATTCTCATTTTCAGGTTCATACTTGTATTTTGGGTTTCTACTGTTTACATGCTTTAAGGCTAGAAAAACATTATTTTTCTCACACTGCACATGGTTGCTGCATCTGTATTAGGGCTGCACAATATATCATTTTTTTATTATCATCATGATATCAACTTGCACAATAAACACATCGGGAAAGATTGCAAAAAACACATTAGTTCGAATGTTGGAATTAATAACTTTCTTTTTTATTTTAGCAGTATACTGAAAGAGCAGAATGGCACAACTGAGTATATTATTGCAAGTAATACTGTTATCCCATTATTCAACACTGTTATCGAATTGATTTCTTCATATCATGCAGCCCTAACCTGCATTCACCCTCTGTCTGAAATGCTCCATTTTAGCGCCTGTCCCTTTAAGCTCCCCTCACGAAAAAAAAAAGCCCAGTGTTCCCGGGTCTTCCGCATCTGTGCTCTCAGCGTTTCTGCACCGTCCATCATAGCAGCCGGAGGAATGACTAACGGAGTATAGCGGCACTTTCTACTATGAAAAATCAACCAAAAACTACACAATCTGCAACAAAGATTACAGGTTTCCCTGATGTTAGCATGTAGCTACATGTAGCAGTGTATGTAATGTAAAAACTGCAGTAATGTGCCTGGAGCAGATGTAGAAATCCAGCACAAGTTGATGGAAGCTCGAGCCGATCAGAAGAAGAAGAAAAACTACTGCATTATTTTAAGCTTTGGTCACATTTAATATGAACATCTGCCACTGTAACATTATACATATGACAGAAAATAAGTAAAAGCATAATCGGTCCCCATTAAAAAATAAGGACATGATTCTATGTGCTGCCTGTGTATTAAAAAAACAAACTGTTTGTGTTTCAGGCAACTTGTGCTTGATGGCCAGTGGGATGAGGTCTTACAGTTCATTCAGCCTTTGGAGTGCATGGATAAGTTTGACAGAAAAAGGTGAGTTCACTGTCTGTATATTCAGATTCATGCATCCTTTGTTGATGCTGTTAGACACAAACAGCATCAGCACTTAAACTGCTTCTTTTTCTGTCGCGATTTCTAATGTCAACTGTTGCGTCCGCAGGTTTCGTTACATCATCCTCAAGCAGAAGTTTCTGGAGGCTCTGTGTGTGAATAACGCCATGTCTGCAGAAGATGAGCCACAGCATGTGAGTCACTAAACTTAGTAAATGTACTAATTATCAGTATTATCATAAAGCTCTTCTCTCAGGCTCCCAAATGACAACACAGCCTTGAATTGTCCTCCTGTTGAATAGACTTTGTAACAGCGCTGCTGAGTCTCACTGGTTGTCATGGCAGTAAACAAGACGGTAACATCTCAAAGACAAGAGGAGAAGCAAACAGTGGCGTTCAATACATGTCGTTTAAACTGCAGTTGCATGTGTGTGTATATGTGTGTGTGTGTGTTTGCTCAACAGTGGCTGCATTTGCATGCAAGGAGTGACCTGGCTATTGGCCTCACTGCAGTAAAGGACTTATTCGGATTAAGCTGTTTATGTGCACCTCTGATACGACGTGATCGACTGTCCGTGTTAGAATAAGCTGTTCTACATCACCTAACCTATAATCTGTTCACCTGTGATGCCCCGCCCACTAATGAAATGGTCAAAAGGCACAAAAAAAGTGCATCCATCTGCTGCTCCCTTCCTTTTTGTCTGAGCCGTAGATAGGGTTGGGTACCGAACTTGGTACTTTTACCGGCTGAATTACGTCGGTATTACCGAGTATTTGTACTTTACATTTTTATTATGGCTGCCCCCTCGAATAGTCAAATAACTGGTTGTTTTGGTCTGAGCAGACTAAGATTTCTTTAGTCGATTAGTCATTTTTTAATGCTTTTTTCATGCTGAATGACTTATTTCCAAGAAACTTAT
>JAOVVB010232686.1:0-10350 GCA_028570985.1 Heterobranchus longifilis
TATATGCAAATAATAATATATCCCTAGACCACAATAAAGTCTTATATTTATATACATGTATATCTATCTACACACACATATACACATACATACATACATACATACACACACAGATACATATGTACACACATATACATAGACATACATACACATATGCATACACACAACAATATTTTATTGTATTACTGTGTATTACTATATGTATATATTATGTATATGTATATGTGTTATGTATTATGTATATATTACTATAAATCTGCCCACAGCTACATCAGTGTATTAAACGTTTATATACTGCTTATACATTTTAAATAGGGGGACTTAAAGTAAAGTGATACCACATCTTTTTGGCCTTCAAGTCTTCAACTTTTCTTTTGACTTACACATGCAAGTTCATACATTGTGTGTTGGACTGCACGTGTTGTAAAAACACAGCTGCTGCTTCCATGTTTACCCAATGAGGCACCGATCTCAAGGGCAAATACAACGACACATACAGATGCACACACAGGCTGTCGCATCTACTCCCCGTGTGTACTACGGTACAGTATTGTGATATTCATCTATATGATAAAGCCCCCCGTCAGCACTTTACTGCCCTGGATGCAGCTACGGCAGGGCAGCAGGGACAAACTCCACATTAAAACAGCTCCTGGTGAAATATGAAGCATTGTAATCATATCTGGATCCACTGGATGTCTTATCTTGTTAACAACAGCCTCGGATGATATATGAGGTTAACTTCATCTAACCAGCAGCCTGAATGTCTGTGTAATTATCAGCACCTTCAGATGAAATACAAGGTGACCCCGTCTTGCATGGGTGCAGCCTCCTGATTCACCCTGGCTGCTGCATCTCATGTTATCAGTTTCCATCCTACTGAATCATTATATCTTCAGAAACATACTGCATGGTGACAGTTTGGTCTGAAGAAAGATATCTCAACAACTATTTACAACAGATTTACATAAAATTGGTTTCGGTCCCCAAAAACATAATATTTCTGGAGCAGATATTCCTCCCACAGGTTGAACCCTTCCCATATTGAACTCTCCGTGAGCTTTTTCCTGCTATCTTCAGGCCATAATGTCATCTTTGCATATAAGATATCTACATTTTACAATCCTCCTCTTTCAGATCGACCAAAATGCCAGAGAAGACTTCAACCTTACATCTGACGGAGAATTCAACGCCATCAAGTCGCTGGTGTTGGGCAAAGTGCAGGGTAAGTGAGGAGGCAGTAAAAGCAGAGACGAGGCCTTTTTAGTTAGAGAGCACTCAGATTCACGCTCATTTGAATAACAGATTTAAGATGTTTGACCTCATCTGAAGCACAGTTGAGATATATTAAGAGAAATACATTTAGCTTCAGCTGTTGCAAATGGAAAAAATTATTATTCAAGTTATCTGAAGAACAAGTCTGAGGCAAAATGTAAGAACTACTTTAGCATGAAGGTTAGTACTATTTTATGTTTCTATTTAATTTCAGAAGAATTCAGAGTCTGAGCAGCACAATTCAGGGAATCTAAACTACACTGTGCTGTTAACTGCTACACAAGACAGAAACATTCAAAGTGTCTTTTGTTTAGAAAAGCATGTGTTTCTTCCCTCTAGATGGCTAAATATTATAAGGCTCGCCAGCTACAGAACATAAGCTAACTAATGTTATAGGTAAGCTAAAGTTTGTTGTTACTAATAGGCCTTACACCACGCAGCAACCTCTGGGGCTGAAAAGTAAAGCCAGCGTGGAAGTGCCAAAAACTGCAGTTCCTCGAATGGCCACTTGAGGCTGGCTCCAAAAGCGAGTCAGTCCCCATAGACCCCCATGTTCAAATTCCCAACTTTACAGCAGAAATAAACATGTTTACAGCCTGGTACAAAAAAACGTTTTGTAATTAATTACATTAAGGCTTAAAGTTATAATTAAGGGCATGGCTTTAAGTGACAGGTGCAGTCACAGGTGGCTAGCATAGACTGTAGGCTTCAATCGGCCAGCCTGAGCTCCACCCACGCTCCACCTCTTTAGCCATTTTTGGATTAGCAGAGAGTTAGGAAGAGTCAGGCACTGCCAAGTTGGCGACGGCCAGAGCCACCCACATTGATCTTAATCTCGGCTCTTTAGAAACCTATGGGTGACGTCACGGACACTATGTCCATATTTGTCTGTTTCGACCTCACATAATTCCCATCATAGCTCCTCTGCCCAACTTCAACCTGGTCTAATCAGCCAGAATAACTGAAAACACCTGTGTGTTATTTATTTTACAATTAGTCGTTATAGAGCCTACAATTATGTGTCAGTGGAGCAGTTCTATAGAGTGTCTCTTGCTCACATTTCAAATAAGATCACAGGGATGTGAGTGTATTTTAGGATTTCATTTCAATTATCTTAATTCAGGGATGGCTCACATTATGCACACATAGACACTATTGATGCTACTGATGAGACATATTTGGGTGATATCATTGTCCTCACATGCTGGTGAACAAATGTTATAAACTAAGCCAGTGATGACTTTAGGCGTAACTGTCTGACTGAAGGAACTTGTCATAGCCATCACAGTATAGCATGCAGTACAGTAATTTTGCAGCAACAGGTTTACACTTCCCAAGAACACAGGAGAGGCATGTCTGACTACTCCTCTTCCCAGTAGCATCACTGTGCTAAAACATCTAAATACATGAAATAGCACTGAAAATTGGAAGGTTGGTGTATGTATGTATGCCGGGCCTGGGACACAAAAGCATTCTTGCAAATAAATCCCCTGGAAAGGCAAGCCAAAAGTTGATTTCAGCTCACATTGACCAAACTAAAAAACTACCACAGAATCCTATAACCATGCCAGAACAAGTAATGTGCAGCAGTTAAAATGTGCATCACTATATTTAGTCAAGCTCTGGTAACCAGTGACCCCTCACCTTTAGCTCCGGCTGTAGCAGGTAGCTGCTGTCTTCCACTTATATCAGGGCTCCAGGGGACTCAGGACTTCCTGTCTCTTGTTGAACTTCCTGTTGGGAGACTGTTTATAGGTATTTTCCCAATCCTGTTGTCTTGAGTTCAGTTTTACTCCATCAGCTGACTGTATCCTGTCGTCCAGGAAGCTCTCTCTGTGTCCGTCTCTTTGTTTGTATCTCTCTGATTGTCAGTCCTTCTCTCTCTACCTCTCAGTAGCTCTCTCTTTCTCTTTCCGTCTCTGTCCAGTTAGCGTCCAGTGTCGAGGCTCCACATGTTACCCCATGAGCTGGCTGGTTCCGAGGGCAAAGGGCCAAAGGTCTTTCAGGTTTCAGGGCCGCAGGAGTGCATGGTGCCACTTCATCCCAGGTAGACTCTAAATGTGTTGGGCGTGGCAGTAGTCACCACTCCGCCGCACAAACTCCATCAACCAGCAGTTCTAAGGTACAAAACATACAAACAAAATGTAACTATTTAAATAATCAACTTTCAGAAAAGCAGTAATGGTAAAATTTCAATAATTCAGCATTTGTTCCAGTGTTCCAAACACAGTATCTGCATACTGTATAGCAAAATATAATAATGAGGCCAGGGCAGCTGATTGGCTGATGTACATGGATAATCACACAAACACACATGGACATGTACAGTTGAGGCCATACATTTAAATACACATAAGCTAACAACATTCAAACTCAATTTTTCACAACTCCACATATTTCATGTTTCCACAGATTTATTGTGTTACTTTATTTCCATAGGAGATCATTTCAGAAATAATAGCCAAGACATTTATTTCAGCTTTTATTTACTAGAACAGATTTTCAGTGGGTCAAAAGTTTAAATACGCTCTGTTAGTATATTGTGACATTGCCTTTTAATTGTTACACTTGAATCAGACGCTTAGGGTAGCCTTCCACAACCTTCTCACATTACTTTACCGGAATTTTGGGCCTCCGTTCTCAGACACGCCTTTTCAGTGTATGTAAAGTAGGCTACACTGTACACACACAATGAGTAAACTATCACCATAGTTACTGAATGATGTGCAGAAGTGGTCCTATACTTGCATGGAATTGACAAGAGAGCAGGGAAGACAGATGACAGATGCAGCATGACCTAAAAAAAAAAAATCTAATAGACGATGTGGCTCACAAAACATGGAAACCGTTATTAGATTAGCCTGCACAATATCAAGCAAATTACATTTGGTCTGACGAATAAAAGAGATAAGGTCTGAAAACCGGTGGCCTACTGAATGTACTCTAGGAGGATTGTAAAAGTGTCGAAGAATAGTGTGGATGTGAGAGCGGTTCCTCAAAAATGAGCAAATATTGGAGTACAAACTGTAAAACAAAATAAACGTGCTTCAGGTAGAGCAGGTCCTCCTATAGGGCTGGAATGATTGATCCATTTGTCATTTTAATCGACTCATATTGACCTTGGATTAAAAAGTGGTTGCTGGCCAATGAGTGTCATCCAGCTTTTTTGAGCTTCTTTAAAGTATATCAGATCGCTATTTTGTGAAATATACAACAGCAGCTATTGACTTTGTCATGCAACATGACATAATTTGTTGACAAAGCTTAACAGCTTAAGCTTAACAAAGTTAAAATGATGGCCTATTTAGCTACGATTATAGTGTCTTGAATTTGTGTTAAACAGCATATTTCCCTTTATGCTCTGATGTAAAAGGCATTGGGCTTCAATATATTTGTAGAAAATTCATGTCTGCTGCATTCTGTCCATGTAAATATGAAGTACCTTAGTGAAAGGATATAGGATGGACAGTGCTTGGAAATTAAAATGCAGTTTCTTCAAAAATCAACCAGTTTAATACTATAGCAATGATTTAAATATGTGTCACAGAAACTTGTCTGATAAAGCTATTAAAATCTTATATAAAAGGCTGGGACTAAACATGTTTTACCCAAGGCAAGAACAGAAAAATAAATGCTGATTATCTATATTATGGCAGAGGGAGTGAGGGAAATATAAAGGAAAGATGGTCAAAAACAAACCAAACATTCAGACAAACAACCAGGGAAAGTCCAGAGGTACTCTGGGTAATCCATCTTTACCTTTTCATCTCAGCTCAGACAACACACACACACACACACACACACACGCATGCACACACACACACACACTCTCTTCATAATCACGTGGTGATTTACTCACTAACTCTCCCAGAAGAGTGCAGTCTATTCCAGGTTGTTGACTATCTATAATTAGGAATTTATCCCGTGTTACCCACTAATCAGGATAGAGGTCAATTATTTATCATCCAGTCAGTGTAGAAAGAACATGTATTCTACTTAAATTAGTTTTATAGAGAGCATCATGTAACATGAGCACAACAAAAGTTAAACTCTGCTGAGACACACAAGGTGAAAACAGATTTGTAGCACACAAAACACGACAGAAGGCACTTTCACAGACGAGACAAAGCAGTGAATTCACAGAAACTGAGACACTGACGAGGTATAAAAACACTCTAAAGCTAAACATATAAAATATTTGCAGTGGTGGAAGAAGTGCTGGATCAGCAAAATGAACTTAAAGTAACAAAAGTAAAAGTAGCCTCTGTAAATACATTGAAAAGGAATTAAAACATTTTTTTTCATTTTTTTTTTTATTCAACTTCTGAGTACTAGAATTACAAATTCATACACCCCTTATCTTTTTGTTTGTCTGCTTGTACCACTGGAATAATGATAACATATTGCAAATACATGTAAATATATTGGACAATTTTGTAAATTAACTGATTTATGAATTTATTGCAATAAAAATATTTTTAATAAGTAAAAAAAGTATTTTAGTGTTGTAATTTGTGGAGCCAATTTTAGATACTTTGTATACTACTGGGTACAATTGTAGTACAGTATATTACTGCATCATATCATATAATCAGAGCATGTGTTTTTATTTCAAAAGTAACTGTAAGTGTCATATATATGTAGTAAAAGTAAAGTGTACAATATTTAGAAGTATTAGGTAGCATGTACTACAAATACTGACATGTATGTCAAAATTGTAGCCTACTTAAAAGTCCCCTCATTTTCAGGTTTCTACTATGTTTTAATGTTAAAAAAACACATTATTTTTCTCACAGTCTGTCTGAATATACCTGTATTCACCCTCTGTCTGAAATGCTCCGCTTTAAGCTCCCCTCCCGAAAAAGCAGTCTGCTGATTGGTCAGCATTTCCGCGTCTTCTGCATCTGCGCTCTCTGTGTCTCTGCACCGTCAGTGCAGCCAGACTGTAATGGAACTGCAGCAGCACTTCCTACCTATATATAGTATAGTTGTGACATCACAACTGTGCAGAAGTCTTGACGGCTTGTTTAAAGGCACAGTTTCTACAGTAAATACTATGTGTATTTCTCCGTGCATTGAGTGTTATCAATACTGTGATACTTTCACAGTATTTATATGGCACATGCTTTATAATAAAAGAAAATACATGGTATCTCACTTTTTACAATATGAGACCTTTAAGTATGGTACTTACATTCCACCACTGCATATTTGAATACTAACTCATTACAAATACTGCAGTCATTTTAGGCATTTAGCTGACATCTAAAGCTGAGTGACATAATAATATAAAAACATCATATGAAAGCATGAAGGTAGCATGAGGGAAATGGCTAGATGGCAGCAGTAATTCCAATTAAAACTGTAAGGCCAATCTTCCCTGTTACCTTAGAGCGCAGTTTGTAAAAACAGGTGCATCCCCAGTTGGCTGTTCCCGTGTCACAGGCTGGGTCAGGACCCAAAGAAGTTAAAAATGGATCTCAATAATATTTTAGAGCCGCATTAGGTTGCCAAACTTTTTCTACAGTACGTGCATGCAATGTGAGGCTGAATGAAGCACTGTAAGCTTGTAGGTTAGTAGTAAAGACAATAACAAGGCAGGTGGTTTAGTAGTAGCCTCAAATAGGATAAATCCTGTTAGAGCACAGTCACCTCTGCTGCTTTTCTTTCCAGTCAACAAATATAGAGGAAGTTTTCTGCAGCAGCTCCAATCACAAGTCACTCTGAAAAAGAAGATGTGCTAAATGCCTAAATTTGAGGTGTTTCTGAAATACATCCTTCACTCTTACCTCAGTGGACAGCTTGGCTGCAGAACAGGAAAATCCACAAGCCACAGTTAGTCCTGCAAAAGCGGCAGCAGCAGCCGCCCTACAACAGTGTGAGTGCTGACATACAACCAGCTGACTGCCTGTTATAGACACTGAATACCTGCAGCTGTATTTATAGCTGTATCTATACCAGCAGCTGATTCCATGACACACCAAAATTTGGTGGAAGCAACAGTCTGCAATACTAGTACACCCCCCTGTCTTCTGACTGTCACAGTGAAGAACTGTGATTAGCTTGATTACTATCTCTACAATGGTATTTTCACAGTATGATAACCATCTCAGAATATATGGGTTTATTATTATTATTATTATTATTATTATTATTATTATTATTATTATTATTATTATTATCAGTTACAATGACCCTTATAGGAATGAAAACAGAAGGGTTTTTTTTTTTGGTTGAACAAACGCTTTATTATAATTGAAACGAAAACATTTTTTAATGGAAGAATGTGTAAAAAGTCTCCCTTTCGAAAGCCACAACTTACAATACCATAGATAATCAAATGTAACAAACTACACAGGATGATACTTGTCAATTTTCATATGAAACCTGTATATTGCTGCAACCCTACTAATCAGGAAATTCATTGTTGTTCTCAAAAGTTACAAAACTTGTTGCAACAGGGCTGTGGCTGTGTGACATCACCAGGAACACAAATACCATTAAATTACGATAGCAGCATCAAAACAAATACATTATCTATAAAGTAATTGTCCTTACCTGCTATTCAATGTCATCCCCAACCACAGACTAAAGATTAGATCTTCTGCCTCTGTGCCACAGTAAAGTCCACCTGCTTTTAATCTTTCTTTCTGAAGCTAAAAATGTCTGATAAATGAAGTCTTTGTGCAACAACCTGTTGCTCTGCCCCACTATAACTCTAAATGAAGCTCTCACTCCTGGCCTCAGAGTAACCACGGCGATGTCTGCAGTGTACGTGCAGGAGCAGTGCAGTGTGCAGGGCTGAGGATCTGCTGTGAGCTGGTCTAATCAGGCTGAGCAGCCATCTGACCCTGACAGCCCTGTCACTAGCAGAACACTCTACAGTTAATGCTCTTAGAGGGAGAGGAGAAGAGCCGCACTCCCTCCTCCTCCTCTTCCTCCTCTTCATCCACTCCACTCCTTTTTCCCTTCCCTCTTCCAGGGTAAAGAAGAGGTGCTGCACCCCCCCCCTCTCCTGTAGGCTGATGATTACAAGGTTCAGTCAAGGAAGTCAGAGGTGTCATGCAGCACAGTGCACATACATACACTGCCCTACACAGGCAAAACACCTTCACTCACTCACTGTTTTGGTGTCCAGCTAAATGGATTGTAAGCATAGAATTGGAAATGTGGCAATTCTTTGTTATTTAACTACAAAAAAAACTTTAGCTCAAACTTATTTGGAAGTTACAAAGTTGAATTTGAATTGTCTGTAAAATGATAAAGGGTCATGCCAAGGAAAAAGGCCTTATATAAAATAGAAAATAAATGCACACCGAAGGTATAGTGGAAGCAAACTAGAAGATAAGAAAAAGGTGTCGCACACTCCATATGCATTTATCTCATTTATTTGACGACGTTTCGGCCCTCAGGCCTTTTTCAAAGTCAGATTTTGTGTTATCTTCAAGGAAAAAGGTCTTGACTTCCATTTGATCTTGCTGATTACAGTAAGCAATATACTGTATGATAATAAATAGGACAGATAGAATCTAGTGGTCATGAAACTTTCCACTTAATATAATAACTTATAATATATAACTGTGATTGTCTTTTGATGGTTCATTAGCAACTTGTATTATTAGGATGAAAGTAAACTAATATTTGTATTGAATTAATACAAAACTTTCCTTTTCATTCCATTTTCTTTATGCGCAAGAAAACAGTAGCTTCATGTGTGGGTAAACAAAGCCAGAGAACCTAAAGTGAAGTTAAGGGATTTTGCCTGATTGGTTTCTCCAGAACGTTTCGTAGTTAAGGCAAACACAACCCACTATTTTCAACAGAAAAAAACAACACAGGAGACACAGGATATTTATCCACATGATAGAGCAGGTCTTTACTGGTCCAAAAATGACAAGTCATTTTTGACCAAAATTAAGTTCTTTTGCCTTTGCACAGCAGAACAGGTTGGTGTTTTCACTTTGTGTTTCTCACAAATATAACTAAAAGGATTTGTGAAATTGTAGGTCCAACGAGTTGTTCCTGCCATGACGCGTCTGTCTGGACCCTCTCTTGTTTTGCTTTCCTCCCTCTCTCCCCCCTCTCCCTCCCTGCTCCCTGTACCAACTAAAAATAGACGATTCGTTGAGCTACCAGACAGATTGGACAAGTCAAACCTTTGAGTCCCAGTTCACGGAATTAACTTTCTCCTTAACTGACAATGGTCTCAAGTTTGTTTGTGTTCCAGCCAAATAAAATGTGTGAAGCCACTGTGTTGTCAATGTGTTTGTCCAAAAGTGGAATAAAAAGGGTGAAAGGACACAACATTTTCTAAACCGACGTCCATTGAGGCAGGCTTCCAATAAATCCATGCAGCTTTGTTGTTTTTAAGTTTTTAGGACTCATTTGAACCCATTTGTTTACAAGGTTATGTAAGGATGTGTGAGTCCAGGGAGTCACAAGGCAGTCATTCTCACATACTTCTTAAAGAAGAACAAGCTGGGGCGTCACCTCACTATCAATCACTTTGAGTAGAGGGTGACATGACTTCACCCACGTACGAAGCTTTAAAAAAAAAAACACCTCTTACCCGCTCAAATTAGCTGAAGCCCTACTTGAAGGGGTTGGGGAGTAACGGAAAACAAGGAACAGGAATACCTACGTAGCCTATTTAAAATACAAAATATGAGTAACTAGGCCTATATTCTGTTACAATTTAAATTGGTGGTATTCTGAACACAGTTAGGCTACTGTCTTTAAAAACAGATTACTAGAAGGGATTACTTTATTAAATGTTTTCAGTTTGGCTTTGCCTGTCTGTCTGTCTGTCTGCCTGCCTGCCTGGCTGCCTGCCTGGCTGCCTGCCTGGCTGCCTGTCTGCCTGCCTGCCTGTCTGCCTGCCTGCCTGCCAGCCTGCCTGCCTGCCTGCCTGCCTGCCTGCCTGCCAGCCTGTATTAAATGTTTTCAGTTTGGTTTTGCCTGTCTGTCTGTCTGTCTGTCTGCCTGCCTGCCTGCCTGCCTGCCTGCCTGCCTGCCTGCCTGCCTGCCTGCCTGTCTGTCTGTCTGCCTGCCTGCCTGCCTGCCTGCCTGCCTGCC
>JAOVVB010232687.1:0-10350 GCA_028570985.1 Heterobranchus longifilis
TGTGTGTGTGTGTGTGTGTGTGTGTGTGTGTGTGTGTGTGTGTGTGTGTGTGTGTGTGTGTGTGTGTGTTGTAACACACAGTGCCACGGTAGATTAAGACAGAGATCAATGGGGTCACATTAATGGGCCTGTTTATGCGATGGGAAAGCATCACGGTGGCCCTGATATTGAACTCCACAGACACATAAAGTCTTGATGAGTTCCACAGTTGCACTCTTGCCTTCTGGTTCTCTTGTAAACAGAATAATCCTTGCACCCTGTTCCACCTCACCCCTGGACTCCTTACGCCCTCATAACCTCCTCACTCATCCACACATGAGCAGTGCTCTCTGCCGAGTGACAGCAGGTCGATGTGTGCGCACGAAAAAATGGCCTCCCACCGCTGATTGCTTTAGCCTCGATACAGAGAAGGATGGAGAGAAAGTGAGCTGCCATCTCTGTCATAAAGCGCAGAGTGGATTTTGATGCTTCCACTTGCTACATATAGCATTATGAATTTAAATCAGGGCTCACCATATGCTGTTACATTTTGTTGCTTAAACTCTCCTGTCTCCATATCTAATGAGATGCTCGAAGGGATGATTTCCCAATATGCCTACTATCAACAGCTGTAAGAGGACGTGTGAGTGAGTGATTGTATACAGTATCTCCAATTAATATTTATACATATATTAGTTAGATACAGTACATATTGTAAGTGTCAGCAGTCCTGTTTCAACACAGTTCAAACTAATTTCAAAGGGCAACCCTGCTCAGTTTAAATCAGCTCTGTAACAGAAATGACAGAGAGGATGCGATGATGACATATTCTGTAACTTCTTCATCACAAATGATCTCAGGGCAATGTGAAAAGGTAACTGAAAACCCCTGCTAGTAGCAGAAAGGGCCTGGTGACACCTGTACAGTAGAGGTACATTATAGGGTTACAATTATTATCACCCAGATCAAAGCTTATTGGATAGAGTAGCTCAAACATTCTTTAGATTCACAGACCTTTAGCTAGTTTTATAGTTAACAATAGTTGTTTTTTTTTACCATTGTCCATGTCCACAAATATTTAAAGAGGAACATCAAGTAATTGGATGAACGAATGGATGCTGTTTTCAGCTATAAGCTATATTATTAGTCATTCTGTCAGTCAAATGGTCTCAAAAAACACAACCTACACATGCACTGGATTGCACCACCATCTGCAAGTGCCATCTAATGAGTTACTGCGTAACTGACATTAGTGCAGTCAAACCAGACGTTCATCGCACCGACGATCCTGGGTTGTAATTCCAAGTGAATCCGTTTTAAATTGTTTCATCCATGCAGTCAGCATACAGTGCATCCTGTCTGTCTGAAAGCACCAAGCTCGTGGCACAAACGTCCTGCTGGGTTTACCAGATTCACACTATTAACACAATGCCTCTTCATTACACTTTCTGTCCTTAAGGCCACAGAACTAAGCATGTAAATGTCTCTGTGTAAATCTCTATTTGAGATCGTTCACATAAAAAAAAGGCCATGAGTTTTAATTCGGGTCAAAAACACAATACAGCGTAGACTACTCTTGTACCGCATGTGCTACAGATATACACTTACTGATTCAAGTTCAACAGGTTGGTGTTGAGGCCCCTTTATCTCGTACGGCGTCATCTTCATTTTGTCAGCCAGCGGAGAAATGAACAAGCAGTCTTATCAAAATCAAAAGTCTGATTTAGGATGTTTATCCCGTCTCTGTGCTGATGTGTCATCCTGCTCTCTCAGAGAGTGTTGGATGGAGGAAATCATGATTCCCTCCTCTCTTTCATCCCTCTGACATCCTGCGATGTCATTAAGGCTGTTTTGACCAGTAATCCCCTCGAGCATGAAAATAAAGCCAGAGTCGTTTCCATTCTGTGAACCAGTGGAGTGAAACCTAACAGTTACACAGCAATCCAATTAGTTGCCAAAGATCACACATCATCATCATCGTCGTCATTCTGCCTCAGCCTCCTCTCATGACTCTGTCCTCTCTGGCTCCCTCTTTGAGGAAGCCGACCCACTGGATCCTGACAAAGCACGTACAGTTTCCAGATTTTCCGGAACGCTGTGCGGAATTTCTTGATGCGGAAAGCGTAGACGATGGGGTTGACAGCAGAGTTGCCATGGGTGAGGATGATGGCGATGTAAATGAGGAACATCGGCTTATCACAGTCGGGGCAAAAGAGCGTGATGCAGTTGAGGATGTGAAGAGGGAGCCAGCTGACTGCGAAGAGAAAAAGAACGAGGGCGAGCGACTTGGCTAGCTTGAGCTCCTTGCCAAAGTAACGGCTGGGGTCCGTGTGGCTTGCCGTCACCTGCAGAGAGATAAAGGAGAGGATCATCAGCGTATACATTTAGCTTTTGTCTAATCAGTTCACGTCAAGTCTGTTTTAATAGCAAACTAATTTGCCTTTATTTGCTGCACATCAAACAAAGCGACCACAAGAAGAGGAAGACCTCACCTTCTTGTTGAGCTGCTTGTGGATCATGTAGAAAATCTCAACGTAGATGGCCAGCATGAGGAGCAGAGGGGGCAGCACCCAGCCAAAGAAGTTGAAGTAGACCATGTAGTCCATGCTGATGACGGTCTCAAACTCACAGGTCACCAAGAGGTCGTCGGTGACCAGGGAGCCATTGTCACGGAGAAGCTGAAGGTTATTCCAGCCCAACATGGGCGTGAGGCCCACGATGATGGACACCAGCCAACACAATAACACGGCCGTGCCAGCTCGCCGAGGAGTCACCACCCGCTTGTAGCTATGGCAACAAAGGAGAAGATCTTGTTTTTAATTCAGTCCAATATAACATAAATCACTGCAAAGGATTTAAAACAAATACTCAATTTGTGAAGCTAATAATGTTAGCAATTCTATCTCGGGGAGTTGTTTTCAACCACAGACTGAAGATGAACAACTTGACAGAACATCCTAAACATCCTGATCGCCCCCTGGTGGCTGGCTGCAGTATAGGTCATAAGTCCCGCCCCCTCCTTGTTCGTGGATGGGACATGGGCCAAACTAAAAAATCTAAGTACATGTTAAATAAATGTTTCCCAAAGATGGTTTCTGTCATTTTAGGTCGTTCTTATCACGCTGTCCTATGTTAATTTTTCCTGATGCGTTTGGTTTTAATTAGTTATTTGATGCTATAAAAAGGGGTGTAAACATGGACGTGGTTTTGTGTTGAAAAGTGGTGGTGACATAATGGCTCAGATGAAAAAAACATGTTTTAAATGGTCTTCAACATAGGTGATTTTAGATAATGTAATGGGGGGAACGGTATGGGGTCAGAGCAGATCATTACGAGTGTGTTTACTGCATAAAACACACAACAACATCGGCCACTGCATTGTACAGTATGTTGCTCTTATTCTCCTTATTGTGCAAATAAAACTGTCAAAGCATTCTCATTTGTAAGTTAACATTTCTTAGTGCAAGCTATTTTTTTCACAAATTATGCTGTTAAAAAGTGGTGGGGACAAAAATGATCATTCCAAAAAGTGGTGGGGACATGTCCCCAGTGTCCCCAGTGTAAATTACACCTATGGGTGTCACATCATGATTAGTCTACCAGATATACAGTGCTGGCATCCGGCATGTGAGAGAGCACCGGATGTCAAGCCCCCTCCACTATCTCCGCTATCTCTCTTTTTTTTTATTGACTTTTATTGACTTTTATTGACAAAATATTTTTTGCACAAAACCTTTCATACTCATAACATACGTTTTCATGAAGTCCAGTACAATGTAGATGGAGGGCACCGTCACTTTGCGCTGCCCAAGACGATTGTGATTTGTTTGAAGAAATACAAACAAGCCAGAGTGTTTTTTTCCCCCCTATCCCGGAATGGAAACAGACCATACTCCAGCGCTGACACAATGCTGTGGAGATAGGTCTGGCAATGCGAGACTACATCATGATTGACAGCTGAGATTGACTCGCAATTGGTCGGGCGGGTGAGCGGGCCTGCTCTGTTCTTTTGTTGAATGATTAGATCTACAAAGAATAATGTTTACAACATTTTCGTGGCGGTGTTCCACCGAAATGGGTTCCCTTCCGACACTATTTTTGCAGATGCACCGTCGGGGCGTGGCACCGCCCAGGACAACAAATGGAAAAACATGCTAATCACATAATTCATTTGCTCCAGTTTATTGCTGGCTTTAGTCACATTTTTTTTTTTACACATTCTCCAGGGTTACAAGTAAGCCAAGCTCAGGTATGCTGCCTCATTACGAGAAAAACTATATACCACTGCACACACTAACTTCTGCCTCTGCATTATTCCAAATGAAGGAACAACTCTGTGCTACTAATTAAGAGCCAACCTTTTGTTTCCTCAGGTAAAAGTGAAAGAGCCAGAGTTATCTCGTCGCCCTCCTGCGCAAGCACAAAGTTAGTGCCGCCTGGAGAGAGAAACACTTAGATCCAACACTAGCCCCCATGCAGTGATAAATGTATTACTTTTGAGAAGTAGTCAGCTTAATGGCTCGCTAAGACATTCAATATAAAGCAAATATTGACAGTCTGGGAATATGTGTTGTGGGTGTGGTTAGGACGTGGTTTTCGAAAGGAAAGAGGAGGTTTCAGCAACGGGGAAGAAGATTTGTGTGTCTGTGTGTGTGTGTGTGTGTGTCTACTTTGTTGGAGGCTCATCTATAATGTACAAAGACGATTAAGTTTGAGCAGCGGCTGGGGCAGATAGACAGTGAGTTGAGTGGTGAGGTGCAGATAAGAATGAATGCAAATATACAGCAAGAGTGACAGATTAACCTTGGACAAGGTTGAGCGTTAATGCCGTGAACAGGCAGGGAGCACTGTGGTGCCTGCTGAGGTAAAACGCACACATGCAAGCAGCGTGCACAAAGACAAAGGCAGTTTTACGCCCACACAGTTTAAAGACAAGGGTGCGGGCATGCATACAAGACAAGTGCACACTCACTTTTTAAATGTGTACACGATTTCTAATTGATTATTCATCAGTCACAATGTTCAAAGTTGTGAACTTCATATTGTTTTAATAGACAATTTAAAGCTGCACTAAGCAAAAATCCCAGCATCCATTGGATTTTTTTTTTTTTTTTAAACCTCCAGAAGGAAGAGGCGATCAATCCTTCAAGCCACATTGATTACCGGTACGTTGCTGCCCTTTTAGTCTACATTTAACAGCCATCTATGTTCCGTTTGTGCTCTCACACCGTGTTAGATTTCTTGCTCCGGTGGCCGCAAATATATTCTTCATGTCAAGAGTCAGGACTGTGTTTTTAGTAGTCCATTACGATGGGATTTCTAATAATGATCGCTGGTTATTTATTGTAATTATAGTTATTCTGTGTTCCTATGATTTTCATTAACTCAAACCTCATTTTTGATACTATTTAGGATTGACATATTTTCTGCAACAGACATTCAATGAATTTACATAGTAGTTTTTATTGGCAGAGGCAGAGTCCGCCATTCCTGCATTGGAATCTGAATGTCTACCGAAGCATGAGAGACTCACATGCATGTAATCCTCTTATTCGCAATTTTATCTCGTTTACTGCTCACTTTCTTGACACCATTTCAGAGGTAAATTAAGTTACTGCTAATGTGAGTAGTTTATTTTTTGCACTTAGCTGACTTAGGCAACAAAACTACATGCTTAAGTTTAGGCAACAAAACTTGTAAATAGTGTGTAAGTGGGTGTAAATAGCATTGTTGGCCACTGATGCGTGGGTGCTATTAGCATCCATTATGTAAAATTCACATCCCTAGTGCATACATAACTGTTACGGGCACATAAATTGAAACATGAGTTCATACATGAACATGTGCACACACACACACCGAGAGCATGTGTTCAATATACTGTAGGCAGGAAAATGTTGAGCAAATGTACAGTAATGCAGCACATTTACAATACATACTGCCATTAAACCTTGCTGTGACATGAGATTTAATGGGCACATGAATGATTTTACCAACTTAGATCATACTGTTACACAGCCATCACTCCCATTAAAGACCACCATGCTTAACATGGAATATGGTGCTAACCCTACCCTTTATAAGGAAAAAACTCTAGCGGCGTAAGGCATGTTTCCAACTCTCTGCTATTATATACTGATTACTTTCTTGGAGGATGACAGCAGAGAGCTAGCCAAGCCATACTGTAGATGAATGATAACAGCTCTCTCCGTCTCTGTCTCTTCGTTTCCCCTTCTTGACGTCACATGCAGGGAGACAGTATCTAGGAGCAGGTAAAAATAGTGCGGCAGAGGTAGGAGACATCAGGTTGTGATATGCTGAGCAGATGGAGGGAGGGAACGGTGAATACCAATAAAGCAGATAGATTTAGCCTGGGTGGCTCTTACTGTACTGTATTTGTCATGATGCTCTGTGCTGAGTTCTTTTGAGGCCAGAGGATATGAAAACCTGGGCCGGTATGTAAAAAGGATGGAGTGTGAAGCTGCAGACTCCTGTTAGGTGACTTAATCTTTCAGAGTCGGGTGTTATTTTTATCATGGCACACAAACATGCCATCAGTGAGTGATTGCAACAACAGTATACAGTATGAGCCAGCAAGCTGTTTCTATGTATCTTTAAGTATTGCGTTAGGGTTGGGGCGATTGAACGGATGTATCGGCTATCGGCGTCATGATTAACAGCTGTGATTGGCTTGTGATTGGTCGGGCGGGTTATGGGACGTTGATGCCACCCAGTTGCTACTGCACAGACTCTGGTTGCAAAAATGACAACATGGCTGCGCCTGTATCCAAGATATTTTGGCTTCACTTTTGTACAGTGGAAGGAAGTGGAGACACATCGTCCATCTTTATATACAGTCTATGGTTAGAGGGGACCTGCTCCACCTACTAGTTGGTCCAGAAAGCCGTTACCAGCCCATTAAATTGGCTACTATATTAGCATTTATTGTTAGGCACAGTCCTCTAGTGGCCGTATTGATTATGACGGTATAAAGAGCAACAAAACTCTAAGGGTGGTCCTAAAACACAGGACTTTTGGGGTGGTGAGTGGGTCCTAAAACACAGGACTTACACATGGGAGACCAGAGTTTGTATCCTGTTAAAACCAAAACTGTTAAAACTTTGTCATTTTAATGAGTCATTTTAAAATCCTGTAAGTGCCTGATGAACATAAGTTCAGTTACGTAAGGTATTTAATCCAAACCATGATCCTTTTTTCCTAAACCTAACCATGTAGTTTTGGTGCCGAAACCGAATGAAACTGAAACTGAAACCGAATGAAACTGAAACCTAATGAAACTGTAACCTGCCAAAAACTGAGCCTTACGGCCTTAACTGCACCTTCTAGGAGGTGGAGCAGGCCCTTTCTAACCCATATGTATTAGGCTGATACCAATTGATAATGGCCATTAAATGGGCTGATTCCAAACGGGTGCACTCACACACCCCGCACAGACGTGATAATAATACCATAAACCTATATGTCCAGAGTTCTGGATGATTCCACACTGTACTTCCGTAACACTTCAAAAACTAGTCTGTGATTCACCATCTGAGCTTGTTTTCTTAGAGTGAGGAAACAGTTCATCCACCGGGCCCACCGTGTAGACCCTTAGAGCCAATTAGAGAACATTTCTCTCTGAACATTTCTCAGATCACTCCGGTCCAATTTGGCCTGAAAAGGCACCACCTTAATAGGCGGTAATGAAGGAAAACACAGTTTTCCACTGATTCACCGTCTAGTTTAAAAATGTTCCTTACTGCTGATAAGGAGCTCACTGTACGTGAAGTTAATAAGAAAATCCAGCACGGCGAGATGAACAATACAACAGAATCAGGAGGGGTAAAACAAGAACATCTGAACACAGGCACTGAAAAAAGTCATAATTCATGTTCACTCGGTTGCATAGAGCACCAATCATGTGCTACATGCAGTGCACAAACACACACCAGAGTAAGAAAATCATAATTGGGATGATGGAGAGTGAGCACGGCTGACATGCAATCCATGTGGTTTAATGGATGAAAACTGCGATAAGAAGCTTTTGGAATGGAGCTGCTAATGGGTAAACAAGATGGGATGATTAATATTAATACTTAAAAACAAAATTGTGTTGTGACTCCTGAATAGAAGAAAAACTAAATGGGCTGTTGTCATGGGGCTTACATCACGTCACATTTCCCCTAAGGTAACGGCAACAGGAATGCAAAATCAACATTTAGGACTTGATGTCAGGCCATTATCAACGTCTAAATGGAGCCCAGGTCTTGGAAACATTAGTGTCCTTTGGTGCATGTCTGATTAAATTCGAGGTGAGGAAATGCAGAACGTATAGTTTGTTTTTTTTGCCTTTTCTATAAATCACTTTGGTCTTTTTGCTGAGTGTCTGGCTGTTTACTTCTTTGGGCCACGTGGGATCCAAGTTTATAAAAGAGGGATGATCAGCGGTTCAACCTCTTTATTTGTTCAATGGACTTTTCCAGTCCACCTCGGTTTTGAAGTTTGTGTGCACTGCACATATTTTATTTTCTTGACCTTTTCCTGGCCTAAGAACTGCCGTGTCTTGGCTCGGTTCCTCGTAAATGCCTGGCGATGCATTTCCTGTTGTCATAGCAGTTTTTTGTCTCTATAAATGTTAAAGGAAAAAAAAATTAAGCCACTGACGTTCAGCGTACCAACTGCTGAGTAAGACCCAAGTGCAAAGAAACACGGAAGATGAAGATGGTTCTCAGTGTTTTATTAACAACAGCAGGAGTGCAGCAAAAGAAAAAACACTACCAACAGGGTGGACTAACTAGACTCACTGTCACACAAACAGTGGGGGAAATAACACACCAGAGAAAATGTACTATACTTACACTAAATAGGGCTTGCAAAATTACTGCACTGCTGTGTTCCAGTGTTAATTTTAGCAGCTATTTCAAATGAAGGCTTCGTCTTTAGACAACAATGTTTATTTGTTTTAGCCATATTTTAGTCATGTTTGTACTTCATAGTTTTAGTCTAGTTTCAGTCGATGAAAAGTCATTATATTTTAGTCAACTTTTAGTCATTTCAGTCCAAATGTTTTCTCTCTTTAAAATAATTGAATTAGGTTAATAAAGGTATCGAGAATTGTTTGTTGTTGGTTTTTCTACATTATCATAAACTACAATCATTCAAAGTGGCCTTTAACATAAATAAAACATCATATAAATGATTAATCATCAACCTTTTTATTCATCTATAAACATTCGAAACTAGATGTCAAATCAATCAGGTCTGTAATTTATAATTTGCATATTTGTTTTGATTTTGATGTTAACAATGCAGCTTAATTAAATGAGCAGAGGCTATATGTTTTGTATGTGTAAAAAGTAACATTTGGTCTCATTTATATATGTCATATATGCAAAAAAAGATTTTTGCATAGGGCCCCCCACAAAGTTATATACGGCTCTGCTGGCTGGTGAGTAAGTTTCAAGAGCTGCTGGACAACACGCATTCATGTTGGGGAGAAATGTAGCATGTTGCCATGGAGATAATGTGATGGAGAGAGACGTGATGTCCCATAGAAGATGAAGAGGAGTCAGTGGTTAACATTATAACATGATTTGAACTGTTGCTTGGAGTTTTGACTCCTAGTTAACATCACGTTATCGTCGGATCACTCGTTGTAAATTAATGCAAACCTCGGCTGCTGACTCGTTTACTAGCGGTAATTGTAATGTTATCATTAACATCAAACAGAAAAAAATGAAAAAAGGAGCCCACACCCAGAGCTGAGACTTAAGTCCCAAATCGCTTCATTAAGTTGCACAAATGGTGACTTGGACTTGCGCCTCAAAGACTTGAGACTTGACTTGAACATCCCTGAGTTTGAGATGCTCGAGGGATGTGTTAATTTACAGAAGATTATAGGCGGTCATTAGTTGGAGACCCAGTGTAATTATACAATACGGTTGTACTCTTAACTGTTATGGAAACAAACAAACAAAATTATTATTGCATGCCTAATAATGTTAGCAATATTTTCCTGTTATCCTGAGTAATGTTAGTCTGTATCCATTTTTAGGGGCAAAATACTGTTTTTAACTCATTGTGTTTTTTGTCATATTGCATCGCAAAAGCCAGTTCAACAAAACAACTAATCAATGCTGATACTGCATGCTAACAGATAAAGGGGTGATGATACAGAGACCTGAGACTTGACTTGGACTCTAGCTTCTAAATATGGCGCACACTTATAGCGTGTACACACCGGGAGCAAATAAATTAATTCGCGTGAATGAATTACATATAAAGTCAATGTAAAGATGCAATTAGACGCAATTTCCAGTCTGGCGGCACGAATGACGTGTATTGGGCGGCGTGATGACGTGAGAATCATGC
>JAOVVB010232688.1:0-10350 GCA_028570985.1 Heterobranchus longifilis
ACATTTGATTTTGAAAAAAAAAACTCTTAGAAATGTTTATACTGTAAATACAGCAATTACTCCTGTTTCTCAGAAAACTGAAATCGGCACTTATTTTATATGAAACTTTTGATGACTAATATTTAAAATGCACTGGCTACATTTACATTCTATCTGTTGTATATTTGTATGTATGTTCTTTGAGTGTGCTTATTACGTAAGCCATTACAGGTTTCTACCACACCCTCACATGTACAGTACTTTATATTTCATCAAGGTGATTTGCATTTATGTGTGAAACAAATAAAACTAAACTAAACTAATAAAACGGAGCAAAAAGCTGTTTTCTGCTGTATTTCTGAAAACGTGCTCATGAGGAGTGGTTAGTGAAATGACACATTTTAATTGTAATGAATTATACAATTTAAAACCATTGTCATATGAATTAGAGAATTGCCACAAAAAAATATTTGATTTATACATGCAGTATAAATAAATACATTGTAAGCCACATACAGTACATGTCTTATATAAGTGGTTTAACTGTTTGTTCGATTAATTGATTAATTAATTAATTATTGTTCTCCCTCCACAACAGCGAGCCTTTTGTCATCTTCTCTGGGGGTCTTTCATATGACAAGGCAGGGCGGCGGCCGACGTTAACCATCATGCACGGCAAGGCCATCACTGTGCTGGAGATGGACTATCCTATTGTAGAGTTCATGGCACTCTGCGAGACTCCTTACAACAACGGTGAGTGCATACAAAGACAACGATAAAACCGCTGTCACATATTTTCGAGATTCAGCTCAGTGGTTTTTATGGGTTAAAGCCACACAGAAAGACTTGGTTTTATTTTTAAGTTTTCTGCTGCCATAACAATACAATGGAGAGGTACAGAATCTTGTTTGTGTTGCTTTAAGCATTGAAAAAATACTTTCAAAGAGTCAATACACAAACCAAAACAACGAAAAAATAAAAATCCACGTCTAATAAGTAGAAAGATGAGGTGACTGTCATTCCCTTGACATCCACAACATTTGCACAGTCAGCCTTTTCCATTAAAGCTACAAAAACAATGGAACTCCCTTCCACTTATTATTACTTCCACTTACTACATATCAAAACTTCCCCAGATTTGTATTATTTTTCCAATTTGTTGAAGAGGTTAAATGAGAATCAGGCATTGCAATCATTAATCTTAATGTTATAAACCCTCACTAATTAATCAAATAAGTTCAACTATTCTGAATGCATCCTGTGGACGTATACATAATTAACAATGTTTAATAATGCTTGTTGTATGTAATGTAATGTTTATACTGTATTATTGTTCACCTGCCCGGGGACTGGTGATGAAAATTAGCTTTTAACTATATCATTGTATTGTGCATCTTATTTAATTTACTGAAATTCCCTGGGGGTCCCTGTCAAATAGACTTTAAATAAATAAAAAAAGAAATGTTATTCACAGTGATTAAAGTTAGCCCTAGATGCACATCTCATATCTCATGTAATCTTTTTATTGCAGCCAGGTCATAAATGCAACACTGTTTTCTTAAAAAAACAAATAGCCTACACACAAGTCAGACTCATGCTTTTATAAGACATGTTGAAAGTCCTCAAAGACTCTTCTGTTCTTCCAGTAGATGCAAATTATTCTATCCACTGCTTGGAAAATAGATTTTCTAATGTATTTTTTTGTTGTGCAGCAGGTTGATTATTTTTCACAGAATTAGGATTCTGTAAATCTCTTCAGTAAATGTTGTCAAACAACCTAAGCTATTCAGCAACTGTGTCTGTGACTCAAATTGAATCAACAATACAAAACTCTCAAATGTTTTGATTAGAGGCACAACGTGGGAATTTGAATTTTTTTCTTGGGTGCTATAAAGAGAGCTGTAGATAAATGAAATGTTATCCTCAGATTATCCTCTATTTCTGTGTGTGTTTGTAACAGATGTAGATATGGATTAAGCATTATCCTCTTCAGTTTGGCTTTGTATCTTACAGAGGTCCAGGAGCCGTACGCGGTGGTGGTGCTTTTGGAGAAGGACTTAATCGTGGTGGATCTGACGCAGAGCAAGTATGTGTTTCACAGCTATAAACACAAACAACAACAAACACACCTTCCAGCTGCTACGCTGTGTGTGACTGAGAGAGTACCATCATCAGCATGTCAACTTTTGACATTAGATCCTATTGCCTGCCATCACAGCAGGGGGAGAACACTACTCATACCATTCATCCATAAGGCAAATCCTGTCACAATAACAAAATGAAAGATCTAACCAGTGTCACTCGAATCTGTACTTCAGGGAGAAAGAGAGGTCAGATGTTGTCTTTTGAATAAAAACATGTCACTTTGCTCACAGGGTGAAAATGCTACCACTCCAGTTAAATTAACTTGTTATCAAGAAAGAATGGAAGTGAAGGTGAAAGGTGCTGATGAGTTGCAGTTGTGACAGATTAACACCTAAGGCCAGGGAATACATTTAATATAGTATAGCAGCAACACACTAGAAATTAGGCCTGTAGTGTGATAGGGGGGTTTAAATTAGGCTGCCTAGTTAATTAGGTTACCTAATTAAAGCTGTTAGATATAAATATCCCCTGATAAGGCGTAATGTAGTTTTAACTTGTCTTTGCCGGCATTGTCAGATCATCAATTAGCTGCTAATGGTGTTTAAATTGTCCATGTCGGTGGCCTGCACCTATAGGGTGTCGATACACAGTATGTATCCTCACACTCATAACGTTTACTGATCAAGGGATATTTTTATTTCAAAATCTATTTATTAGAGGATAAATCCCTTGAGATGCAACATCTCGTTTTCATCGGGGTCCTCGGGCATAAAACATGGAAAATTAACAAACATTTAATATTAATAATGATAATAAATTGCACAATTCAACAATACAGTCAGCATAGTAACATCAAATTCGTAATGCTTAATATTTTTTTATTAATTAGAAAAATGTATTTTATTAATAGAATAATTAGTATTTACATGTTTTCATTCATTTACACCTGCAGTCTGATTATATATCGTTGCTGTCGGGCGGAAACCTCGTACCTCCATATTTCGTTGTTTTATTTTATTTTTTTATTTTCTTGGTCACCCTCTTACATCTGTATGTGGGTTTTACAATTACTTAGCCACTAAAAAGTATTTAAAAAATACTAACTTCATCTGAGGTAAATAGCTTAATAAAATGTTTTCAAATTAGCCTTTTTTTTCATTTCCTGAAAAGTAACGGCTTTGGACATACAAGGTTTTCGCCCGACAGCGACAATATGCAGTAATGCGTATGGATAAAGAGTTCTGAGTTGTAATTACATTTTTCAAGGTAGATAGAGTATGAAACCTTAATGGGTATCATTCAGTATTTGTTCTTTTAAACAGACTAGTATGTTATTTTACTGTCATACCTTGACATGTTTCAGCTGCAAATACCAAATAATTCATCAAGTTTGGACTAAATTAACCTTTTTAGACTTAATGGGTTTCTTTCTGATTTGATTTCATTGAACAGACAATGCAGTGTAATTATCTCCTTGTTGTTATTTCATGATGACTTCAACTGCCCGTTTTACCAGAGAGGCATAAAATATTCTATACCACATCATATGCATTTATTTTGCAGCTTCCCTGTCTTTGAGAATCCTTACCCCATGGACATCCACGAGTCTCCAGTTACCTGCACAGCCTATTTTGCAGACTGTCCGCCCGACATCATCCCCATCCTCTACTCGATAGGAGCCAAACACAAGAAGACCGGCTACAGCCAAAAGGTAGGAACGGGAAAATTATGAGGGAGGAATATCCTCCTTTTGTGCTGAGTTCGTCCTTTGTTTCAGTCTTGTTCGGCAATTAATTCTACTTACGATGTTTGAGCAAGTAAAAGCTAACATTCTTTTTAGTTTTCAGAGTGAATTCTTTATACGTTGTTGAAAGATGCTGTAAAAAAAAAGTTATAAAGCTGCTTGTGTAATGGTGTGCCTGTGCACACCACTGCTTTGGTCTCTCAAGGTTACTGCAATGTGAATGAATCTTCAGAATTTATGAAAGCCTAACAAAATAATTGCTGCTATGAACTTGAAGCAAATGATGGCTTATCATTAACAATATATGAGTCGTTTTGATCAGTACATTTTTATATTTGAGGATGAAAGCATGTGTTGGAAACTGAAGCAAAAATTCCGAACATGATTATTCTGTAATGAAATCTGTGTTTTGGAACATAATGAAATCTTACCGACAGGGTCCAGTGGGAGAAAAGCAATAGATGATGTGATTGGGTTTTCAAAAATAATCAACACTCTGTCTGTAACATGTCAGGAGTGGCCAGTCGCCGGAGGAACGTGGACGTTAGGCTCCCACACTTACCCAGAGATCATCATCACAGGGTAAGTCAGAAATACTGACAGTAATAATTTTAAGGTACAGAAAGACCTTTATTTTGAAGGTACATAAATACCTTTTAAGTCCAAACACACAGCGACCATTAACCCAAGCTGTTAGGAGCAGTGGTGGAAGAAGTATTCAGATCCTTTCCTTCAGTAAAAGTACTAATACCACACTGTAAAAAATACTCTGTTAAAAGTAAATGTCCTGCATTGAAAAAGTTACTTAAGGAAATGTAATATAATCAGGAAAATGTACTTAAAGTATTAAAAGTAAAAGTAGTCAATGCAGAAAAATCATCACATTTGAGAAGCTGGAAACATTAATATTATTTTTTTTATACATGAAACATGACTGAAACGATCAAAATAGTTCTGTCAATTAACTAAGTGATTGATCAGCTAATCATTGCAGCGGTACGTGTAGGGTGATATATTGTTGGATAGTTTAATTTAGAACAAACCATCATATTTTTATACTCTTCATATGGTATGTGTGTAAAAATCTTAATTTGTAAAGTAACTAAAGCTGTCAGATAAGTCCTTCAAATCTGTATTTAAGTACAGTACTTGAGTAAATGTACTTAGTTACATTCCACCACTGGTTAGGAGAAAAATGTACAGCAACACCCATCAGAATTAAAAAGGAATCTACAGTATATGTGTCACCATTACAGGACCAGGTGATTGTGATTTAGATTTTGTGTTTTTAGTACTTTAGGCAACACTCTAATCATGCACAGTGTAACATTTAAAATCAGTAACTGTCACTGCACATTTTCTAAGATCTAAGATCACTGTAACATTTATTACAGTTGGGAATTTGTGGAGTTAAAGCAGAGAGGGCCCTTTTAATTTCCTGATCTATTCTCAGAGTAATTAAGCACACTAATTCTGCCTAATAGACAAAAGAACTATTCTTTCTCTTTGTTCAGACATGCTGATGGATCAATTAAGTTTTGGGACGCATCTGCAAGTAAGTCCACTCTCTAGGCTTTTTCTGTCTTTGTGAGCTCTACTGAAGTGATACATTTTGTTCACCGCAAGCTTTTGTTACACAGCTTGCTCGAATAAACAATATTTTGTCATGAATTCCATGGTGAGTAATTTCAGATTCGCCGTGGGCTCTGAGCTCAATTCAAATTAATAGCGTCATTGTCGTATGAGATGCTCTACAGTACAACAAATAAGGGACTTGGCACATTGTCAGTGGCTACACACTAAAAACACAGCATGGATATGTGTGGTTTTATTGACAGCTGCGGTCTGTGAATTATATTAATTTGCCCCGGCTTAAAGGGACAATTCACCCCAAAATCAAAAATACATCTTTTTCATCTTATGTGTAGTGCCATTTATCAATCTAGATTGTTTTGGTGTGAGTTGCTGAGTTTTGGAGATATCGGCCGTAGAGATGCCACTGCAGGTAAGAGGAAAAATATGCTTTTTTTTTTTTAATTTTGGGGTGAACTATCCCTTTAAATTTCTTGTATAGATCTAATTTATTTGTGATGCCCGCTTATCCCAGCCCAACAGACCCTCAGTTTACCGCTACTGTATCTTGGCATATTAGTTAGCAAGTATGCTAACCTCTTGTGATAATAATACAGACACATTAAACCATTTAATTTTAATTTGTCTTGCTGTCAAAAAACACAAGAGGTTATTTTCTGTACTAGGCAGTTTGCATAATTTGGTGTCATGTTGTTTCCATTACTTTACATTATTCTTTGCCCCCTTTGATCAACAAATCCTTAAAGTTAGCTGCGCACAAACAATGAAGGTGCATGTTTCCAAGCACTTTAGCTGCATTTTTGTTGATAAAGGCTCAGCACCGTTCTGTGTGAAGTAAAATTAGAGGGCTGTGGTCACTTTCCTGTCATATCGCTCATCTAATGCCTTTCATCCAGCTGCACTGATCGTAGTTGTGCGCCGTGAAAATGGACCTTCAAATGGAGACTAGAGACAAAAAGAGATATGACATTATTATTGTTGTCTGGATGATGGAGAATAGCAAGATATAAATACCTCTACAAAACTGAATCCAACGACAGATGGTGAGTATTCGGCTGCTGTTATTGTATCTTTATATCCGTGCGCCGGTGAAAGCCGTGGCCAGAGGCATTATGTTTTCAGGTTGTCCGTTCGTCCATCCCATTCTCGTGAATGCAATATCACAGAAACGCCTGGAAGGATTTTTTTCAAATGTGGCACAAACATCCACTTGGATTCAAGGATGATGATTAGAATTTGGAGGTCAAAGGTCATTGTGACGTTACAAAATGTTTTTGGTCATCACTCTAGAATGAATACGCTAATTATGACAACATTTATAGGATAAAATGATGAAGTGACATTTTTATATCCAAAAGGTAAAAGGTCAACTTCACTGTGACATCATAATGTTCTGCAAAAATACTTTCTGGCCGTTATTCAACGCCATAACTCAGAAGGGAACAGAAGGGGAGATTGTGACCGTATTTCACATTTGGTCAGATGATGAATTGGTGACACTAATCTTTGGTGTCCACCTTGAAACTGTGGTGACTGTTTATATTTCTGTGAAGCATCCATGTTTCGCTAAGCAATACACTTAATACCTTTCATTAAACTCCTTCAAAGTCTTCATTACATATATTATATGAGTCTGGACAGACATGGATGCAACGACTGGTTGGCGGTGGCATACAACCGAGAGGCGGTAATTCTAGTTTTATTATTATTATAAAAAATCCCATGCAAAGGCCAAAACCAACAGTGAATTTGTTTTTCCTATAAATTTGTGCAGCCACAGCCTGATAAAGTTTATCCACCCATACCACAGAAGTCAATGTCAGTTGCGTGTATGCCATGTACAGTACATTTTGCATTTATAATAGTTTCACTAACATGAACCATTCCTCTGACCAGTCACACTACAGATGTTGTACAAGCTGAAAACATCCAAAGCGTTTGAGAAGCCAAAGCCGGCGGAGGGCAGGGCGGCCGAGTTGGTGGAAGAAGACCCCTTTGCTGTTCAAATGGTCAGCTGGTGCCCCCAGAGTCGCATCTTCTGTGTGGTCGGCATCTCAGCCCACATCATCCTGTATCGCTTCAGCAAATACGATGCCAACACTCAGATAGTGGTGAGTGAGATGACAATCAAAGTAAAATGAGTGCTTTATAAGGAGTGTATGTTAATATAATTCTTATAAACTCCTGTAGGAAGATCTAATGCACATTTTGTTTATGTCTATCCAACATTGTCGGGAACCTGCATCTGCATAACACTAATTCAGTGGATGTAGTTCACAGTGTTACAGGATTGAATATACTGTAGTTACTGCCACTAGTAGGGCTATTATGATAGGTAGATTAATCCATATTTTTTGTTTCTGTGTCACCCTCAGTCACTAGAGGTGCGCCTACAGTGTGAGGCGGAGGATGTCATCTCTCCATCCGACAATGAAAACAATCCCTGCTTCTCAGAGTCCAGCCCCCACTCACCCCAACCCCACCACCAACACCCAGCCAGCCCCGTCATCGGGACACCTGAGGGGAACAGCAGCCCCTGCCTTAAGTAAGATCTCCTCACACACATCATACTTTCTCTGCAACAAATAACAACAAATATCTCCTTCAACAAATCTTTTTTCAATCAAGTACGGAAGCGTGTTGAATTCACTTGAGAAAAATAAGTGCTCTGATTTTTACTGAATTAAGATAATTATCTCACAAAAACAGAGCAGAATTTATTTTCACAAATTTATGTTCATGAAAATGTATCATTCATTCAGGAAAACAGAGCAGATTTTTTTTTTCATGAAAACATATCTCATTAATTCAGAAAAATAGAGCAGAATTTATTTTTCTCATTCATTCATTCAGAAAAACAACAAAATGTATTTTTTTCATGAAAACTTATCTCATTAATTCAGAAATTTTAATTTTCTCAAGTGAATGCAATATGCTTCAGTATTGCAGTGTGCTAGGAATTGTTTAGTAGAAATAACAATAATGCTAGATAACTCTGTCTTCATTGTTTATAACCAAACAGAATATTTGTATCAAATAGACCCTCAACACTTGAACTTGGAACAGAAGAACAATGACCCTCCTCTGTCTAGAAAAAAAAGAAGTAATTATGATAAAAGTGTCAGGGGATGAGGGTACCATCTATGTCGCCATCATGCATTTGTTGACTTTGGATTCAAAGTAAGTGCTGTGATTAGCCTGTTAAAGCCCTTAACATGGATTGGATCCATCATTTTGTATTCTACCGTGATGGCAGAGAAACCACCATGTTTGACTTGTACTGTTGCCATGTCCAATACCCGATGCTGCATGATTGTACGTGCACATTTGTAGCACATTTATCCATCTGCTGTTTAGCTGTTAGTTATTGACACTTTTCCAGTGAATTTTCATGATCGAAGTGTTTGTGTGTCTCTTTCTCACTATGTACTGTATGTACAGTATACAGTACTAAACCAGAGCTTCTCAATCTTTTTTCAGCCAAGAGCCCCTTACATAGAGAATATATCAGGGCTCACCCTCTATGGAGGATGGAAGCTGCCTAAATCAAAAATTAATATTTAGAAATAAATACGTTTGGGGAAATAAATATGTATGGGGGGATGCAAAGAGAAAATAATGAATAAATAAATGTAAAAATGAATAAATAAGGCACAATTAATTAATTAATTAATATGGAGGATGGAAGTTGCCAAAATAAAATAAATAAATGCATTAATATCTTGATAAATAAAATTAATATGCCACTAAACATACAAAAACATATTAAAAATAAATGTAGGCATTAATTAATTGATGAAATGTGACATTGATATTTATGTTTTAATTTCCTTATTTATTTATTTACCTTTATATTAATATCCCTGGTTATTTATTTTCTGTTTTAATTTTGAATTTGTATATGTATTTATTCATTTTTAAATGCATTTATTTATTATTTTCCCTTTGCATTGTTCCCCAAACTTGTTTATTTCTGTTTATTTATTGACTGGATTTTTGTTTTTACATGTTTTATTACAGGAAGTGTATGAAACCTGTGACATCATACAGTCTGTCATTGTGTTACTTATGGATGGATTCCCCTTTTTTGCTGGGGACCCCCGTGGAACCCGCTCAAGGACCCCTGGGGGTCCCCTGAGCCTGCTTTGAGAACCACTGCTGTAAACTCTTCTTCATGTCTGTTTCAGGGTGAAGGAGCGGATGGTTCGGGTCCCTCCTGGCTACCAGGCAGAGCTGGTCATTCAGCTGCTGTGGGTCGATGGAGAACCTCCACAACAGATCACCAGCCTGGACATCAACTCTGCTTATGGCCTGTAAGTCTCCGCATGCATGACAGCCTCTCTGTCTGACGGTCTAAAGGTCTTTGCACACTGAGTCCGTAATTTTTGGTGTTGTGCCTACCGGCCCGTGTGTCCACCGTGTCCGTGTTTGGAGAAACTCACACGGAACTCCCTGCTCTTTTCGCTGGAGAAGCTCGAGTCTCTGAAGTGTGAAATTCACTTTTAAATGTGTTTTACTTGTCCTGTATTTACATTTTGGATGATGACCTTTGCATGGATGGTGGCTCTGAGTGGTCAAACACCTCTCCTTTCCTTTTGGCAGAAAATCAAACCTGATGAAAGTTTTGAAGTCAGTGTGTAAACGTGATTGACACAATGTGAGGTCATATTTATTTTTAAACATGCAACAATTTCGGATGAAAAAAAACAGACTCAGTGTGCACACGGCATCTGAGCTGAACAGACCAGTGTAGCAAAAAAGAACGCTCTTCTACAATATTTGAATTAGGAAAATTAATTCACATATATAGCATTGTTATGCATTTTACTCTGCTGATTGGTGACCCAATAAAAAAGGGTCCCAACCTAGTGGTCCCCGTGTTGCCTCCGGCTTGGTCGGGCGTCCATACAGGCACAATTGGCCGTGTCTGAGGGTGGGAAAGCCGGATA
>JAOVVB010232689.1:0-10350 GCA_028570985.1 Heterobranchus longifilis
GGTTTAGACAACAACAACACTTTGTTAGGTTTAGGCAACAAAACGAGTTGGTATGGTTAGTAAAAAAACACACTGGGATTGCAATAAAATCGCATTAAAAATCCTACTTCCAGTTTAAATACATGGCCTGGTCGCATGATACACCCGTCATTAACGTTGCAATTAACATTGTGAAACAGGATTAATTAGCTATGAAAATACTTAGTTAGGCGTAGGCAGCAAAACATCTTGGTATAGTTAGTTAAAAAGAACACGGGGATTGGCATTAAAATCCCTACTTCCTGTTTAAATACATGTGACACACACGGACATGAAGTCCGGCCTCCTGGGTGAAAGTCCTGCGTGTGTTTGTCTTTGTGCCTTTTAAACCTGAGCCGCATGTTTCACAAGTACGTGGTATATGTACGAATTACAGTGCATTACTTTTCGTAGTAATACTACAACAGGAAATGAGACCGGCCTGAACAGAGCAGCGAGCTGCAGCTCCAGCACCTCAGTTAAGCCTGACACCGGGTGAGCTGCGTTATTTCTTCAATTTCTGAAAAAGTTATATTATAAGAAAGAAACAGTAAAGATTTGACATCTTAGTATGACATGCACAGTTTGTATTTTAGGGTTGGTAGGTCTTTTTCAGTATTATTCTGTGATATAATACAACAGATTACCCAAAGTCACTGAGGTATTTGGACTGGTTTCTGAGGTGTCCTATAAAGTTGTTCACACGGTCAGGGATAATAATCGTCACTGCAGACTAATATAGATGCCATGATACTCCCTGGTACACAATGCTGTTCTGGCTGCTTCACCAACTCCTGTTTCTTATCGACACCTCTCTATGACTTTTGTATTTTTCATGCAGTAACGAGAGTCTGTTGGGTATTGTTCTGCAGGCTGTAGCTGTGGGAGACACTAGATATGAGGCATACCACAACTCACAAAGAAAGATAAGATTAAGTCTGCTGTTCCACATTTTATAAAGAACATTTGCCTCCTGGCTCAGGATGTGTTATTATGAGATGATTGGAGGAAGAAATAGATTCTAACCCTGAAAGTCAGGTACATGCCAACCACTGACCCCTTTTCCACCAAATTAGGTCTGATTCTTGAACCCGTTCCATTCAGGATTCTGGGAACCGTCTTCTAATCAGTTTTGATCAGCCAAACCATTGTAGTCAAGGATTACAATGGTACCGCATTGGTTACCTGCAAGCTTTTCTTTATTACGTAAGCGATACTGTTGAATGATCCGGTCGTTATTGAAAATAGAAATCCGACAGGGTGATGTAGAACCTATACATCACCCTGTCGGGGATCTGTCGTTTATTACACGGCTACTTAAATCACTCATTTGACATAAAATATTGATTTAAAAATGGTCACATTGCTTCAGCAAACAAAAAGAAAAGTAGTCTGTTAGCTTACAGTCCTCTCCTCGGCGCAGCTGAATGAGGTTTTCTGCTCCCTAACTCTTCTGTTGACATTTTCGTTTTTATGAATCAGTCTTTAAACTCTGCCAGAGTCCATACCGCGCTGCGTTTACTGTCACTTCATGTCTGTCCATTTCTCTGTCATGTATTTTTAAACTCTCTTCTTCTCCTGCACCATCATCTTCGCCTCTTTTTCTTTTCTTTACTGGGGGCAGTTCAGCCATTAACCATGAATCCAAAGTTTTATGCTCTCCAGATATATTAAATTAATATTCGAAAGAGTAACAGGAAGCTAAAGTTTTGTTGTTTTGCTACAGCTGAAGTTAAATTTACCGGACTCCTTTCTGCGGAGTGATTAATGTGCGTGGTCCTCCAGCACAGCTCCTTTAGCAACACTCTATTTTACATGGCAACACATAGCAACAGTCTGCTATATTTGACGACGGTCATCTGTTTGGAAATAGCAGACCTCGGAGTGTCATGACTGACCAATCAGAATGCAGTATTCAACAAGGCCGTGTAATATCTGTATAATATATAGTATGCTGGGGAGCCCACCGAGAAAGTTACCAAACTTCCTGATGGCCAGTCCCGCTTGGCCACAAGCACCGTGCAGCATCAGATAAACAACCTACATTGCCTCAAAAGGTGATTAGAATTTATAAAATCTTATCATTGCCACACAATACTTATTTTGAAACGGTGTGTGTCCTCGGTAAGCCTATAGAGGAAAACATCACAGAACCAGTGTGTGCAATGACAGGTGTGGTCTAAATGAGTTTCAAGAGGGAGTACTGTATGGATGGATGGAGCAGCTTGGCACTGAGACACACACACACATACACACACACACCGTCAAAGGCCTTCGGGCATCAATCATTCCTGCTGAGGCCGTCAGAGAAAAATTAGGCTGTTGGCCAGCAGGCAGGTGTTGAACTAGCCAGAGGAGGATGAGCCTTAATGCTGGCCAACCTGTTGTCATCCTCGCACAATTACCAGTACGATAGGCCTCAAGGTAATGACAGCTTGATTGTAATTCCTCTCATACACATGCTCCGCAGATGAGTCAGTTGCCATTTAGAGGGTACGTTAGAGGAAAAAGCTTTGCAAACACTCTAAAAAACAAAGTCAGAACTGCTGCAGCTACATAAAATATAAAAAAAATAAAATGTGTTTGTCTATAAAATGTATTCACCCCGCCCTCAGAGGTTTTCATGTTTTACTACCTCACAACAGTAGATCAAAGTAGATTTCATGTGGCTTTTTTTCTGGCACTGATCAACAGAATAAGACTATTTTTTTGTCAAAATGAAAACTCTGCACTCATCCTGTCCAAGTCACTAATTAGTAGATGCACCTTTGGCAGCAAATAGAGCACATCTGTGCACTGCAATTTCCCTTCGTTCTTCTCTACAAAACTGCCCAATCTCTGTCAGGTTGCATGAGGGTCGTGAGCAAACAGCCCTTTTCAAGTCCAGCCTGGATTGAGATCTGGCTCAGGTTGGACTCACTCCCTCCAGGACATTGACATTGTATTTTTTTTTTTTAAATCCATTCCTGTGTAATTTCGGCTTTTAAAGACGTTCCAGATGCATGTGTAAATGTCTACAATGAATTGAAACCGCTCGACTGCACACAGTTGATCTCCATTTTACTAATGATGTGACTTCTAAAAACCAAATGGCTGCATCAGTGATGATTCAGCTTTATATACCCACCCTGAGCGCCGGCCATCCCGGCCGACATTACTGTCTTTCACTGGCTGTAGCAGGCGCTGTTTTAAAGAGTGGAGATAATGGTATCATGTGAAACTAGATGAACACTCCAAAGTTAGGCTAAATTTTGGTGAGAGAAAAACTGGCATGGCCATTTTGAAAGAGGTCACTTGACCTCTGACCTCAAGATATCCGAATGAAAATGGGTTCTATGGGTACCCACGAGTCTCCCCTTTACTTTATGATAATCCCATGCAGGTTTTGGTCATATGCAAAGTATAAAATGACATATTGTGACCTCTAGGATAATCACAGCCTTATGAAACTTTACAACCACAAACTAGAGACCGAGGACATTCAGAGGATGTATGGAAGTCTTATGCATTTTAACAATAAGGGAGTTTCTGAGCAATTTCCAGAACAGAAGTGCTCGCCATCCAATCGCCGAAAAATTGAGTTCTTACAGAACTTTCCAAATGTCAAAAGTTTTCAATTCCAAATCACAGCATGGATTTTTCTGTGGTGTTCCACACGGTGTCTTAATGTTTTTCAAGGTATTTTTTACTATTTTCTTGCACCAAATCTTTGTAACAAATGGTGTCAACCCAAGAATTGCTGCAACAACTTGTGAGACATAATAGAGCATTGGAATGACCGTCATATACTTTGATCATAATGTTCTGAGCCCTTATACGCTCTAAGCAAAACACAATTGTATTACAGATTTATGACTAGGATTTATGTATAACGGTACCACTTGTATGCAGAATCTGTTGACCTGCTGTCTCCCCTTAAACATCCCCTGTCGCCCCTAAAAGAGAAAAAAAAAGGTCTATGATGGGCCTCAGAGGCCTCAGAGGGTTAATGGGGATGAATACTCGGAAATACTTCTAAACATGTATTTTATATTTGTAATATATTTTAATCACATATCTTTTTCACTTTGACGTTAAAAGGTTGTTTTCTGTTGATCAGTGTAAAAAAAAAAGAAGATAAAAGTCAACTTTGAATCAATGTTGTCAAACAATAAAACATGAAAACTTTCAGGCAGGGTGAACTACAGTGTGAAATTTCAATTTTCCATGGATGCATGCATGCAACAGCTGAGAGATAATCGGATTTATTAGCATAATGAAATTTAATGAGTGTCGTTACTGACTTCAGAGAAAAACTTGTAAGAAGAAAAAAAAACATCTGTCTGTTTTGTTTGCTTATATCATTTATTTTTTGGGGGGGGATATGGAAGTTATACACAACAAAACTTATAGGGAGTTTTCATCCATCTGTCGTTATTGGACCAGAGGACTTCCCAATTTGAGATAAGATGAGATCAATGAAATAGGCAGAATCTCATCAAAGGATGAGCTCAAGAAATTCAATTGGAAAACATCTCTTTTGTCCACGACTTTTAGGGTGCGATGGTGTGTGTGCATGTGTGTGTGCATGTGTGTGTGTGTGTGTGTGTGTGTGTGTGTGCAGGGATTATCTTGAGCATTCCTGCGTTTTTTTTTTTCGTATTAATCTGACTCGAATCCCAATCGAAGCCATCTAGTTTATCACAGGAAAAGAGCTGATATATCTTACCGCAAACTTTGATGACATTTTCAGAGTAATAACAAAGCAAGTAATCAGCATTACAAACAGCGCCTGTGTGTAAACAGGCCTGTCTCCTTTTCTTTATTAGCACTCTTATTGAATAGCCGAAGATTATGGAGATTAATTGCACCAGGATCGCAGTCGCCTATGTGCTGTTGTCTGAGAGCCAGAGGTAGATTTGTTTGGATCATACATCATCACATGCTACTCACCGCTTCCTTGCATAATCACTTTTCATCTTCTTTGTTGCACCGCGGGAAGTTTCTTTTTGGCCGGGCTGAACTTTTCTGCAGAACACATCCTGACCAATTACTTTAATATTAAAACACAAGTAACAGAGGCGTGCTGCACAAATATATCCTGCACCGTCACTCCGCTGCATTCTCAGGAAGCTGACATTATGCAGAATGTGCACTTCCTTTTTTTTACTGAGTAATTGGTCAATTATTCGCTACATGGTTCAAGGAATGATAAATATGTTTTTCTATAAGAGCAGAATATTAGAGCACAGTGCACTCTGAGACACTGTCAGGTAAAGTAAGAGAAACAGGGTTTATGTGTTAGCAGTTCCTTAACACTGCAACATGTATGAAACCACAATTAATGGCTCATTCAAGATTGGAAATCAAATTATAGATAAATGTGGGATTAGATGTTGCTAATGAGTTGGTATTAAATGTGTTTACACCGCAGTGAACTTCTACACGGTGGATAAATGTTCCAGACAATATTAGGCAGCAGCTCGTTTGCTGAGCTGCGGCTCCGCTGCAGAGGGGACTGCTGGGATTTGGTCAAGGAAGTAATTGGACACAACAACAAACGCAAAATTGATCACAGCTGTTGTAATTAGGAGAAATATGGGACAATCTTTTTTTTTTTCATGTTTCGGGCCCGACGCTGAGTTAACCACAATAGCTGCATTCCAATATACAAGATGCGAGTGTAATAATTATAGTGTGATGCTCTGTGCTTCAAATGATTCTGCAAATATTTTAGGATAATGAACCAAGAGACTCAGATCTCAATCACATCGAGAGCTCTGCAAATTATAGGAGAAGAAGGACAGCGCAGCTGAAATGCAGGTTTAAATAGAATACATTTAAGGGACTGTATGAAAGTTATTGGAGTGGGGATTCCACTTTATAAAAAATCCTCCCCTGGGTTATTCATATTTTCTTTTGACCCTTCCCTTGAAAACTGTAATATCCTCCCCTGTTATCTTGAAGCAAGAGCTTATATTTAAGGCAAACATAAAATAGTGAAACACAGTCAGGCTGAGTGCCGTTTATTTCGATGAAAGTTGCTCAGTGGTGCATGAAGTCGCATGTCAAAAATATTGCCGGAAGATTGCCAGGCGCTCTGGTGACTTCCGCTGGCTACATCTGGTTTAGCGCTCCGGCTAACTTATCACGGTTCTTCTAGACTTTGAAAATGTTATCGGATAGTGAAACGAGTCATTTCGTGGGGGTTGTGACGCTCAAAAAAAATGTATTCACTGATTTACAGATGACTCTTTCACTATGTAAGTCTATGAGAAAAAGTATCTTTGGGCCCAATGGCATCATGTGATGGACCCGGTAGTTGTTAAAGTTAAATTGACTTCGAAGCCCAGCGCACTTACTGCCCGCCCTAAACAAACTTTCTTGGTCTTAATACTACATTACATGACTTCCTGCTTTGCTCCCGTTATAATTACTACAGACACTAGAGGGCGCCGCCTGACAATAAATATAAATATAATTGGGAACCGAAGGGATGACGTCTTTTTGTAGGCTAACCCGGGAGCTAGCATCGCCACGGGTTCCCTCGTGAAAAAGCCTATGGGATTTTTGAACTGGATTTTGGATCATTACAGAAAATAAACTACGTTTATGATACTGACATGTTTTTTCCAGCAAGATGAACTCTCCATATGAACACCACTTTAATGATTTTAGAAGTGTAAATGCAATCACCAGAACTAAAAAGCTAACATAATGCTAACAACGAACTACACCAACGGTTGCATCTCGGGCCCACGTCACCGTCGCCACTACTAAACTGACGGTGACGTTTAATGTCCTCGACAACCTCTGTAGTTTCATTTAGCTACTTGTTAGCAACCGCCTTTTTAAACACAAGTAAAAGCTTCGAAATGCACCAGTGGAGTATTTACAGACGTGTTTTATGTCGCAGAACTAAATGTTAAAATCTCTGAAGCTTGTGTTAACCACAGACTTTATTTCAGACGTCTAAACAAAAACACATTCAAAAAAACACACTGACTTCCAGACGAGAGAACCAGAGGTGCAGAAATGCTCATTTCTGGGATTTGGAACTACAAACTTAGGCGCCCTATATAATTACTGTTTGTGCAAACAACCTATTGCGTAATTTTTCTCCAAAACGCACCATTAAATATGAACTGAAGAACTACATCGATGAACTAATCATATTAACAAACTGTAAACTGCCATGTGATTAACTTTAATTCACTCATTAGTAGAAAAACTTCATGTGATGCTGAACTTAAAATGTGTCATACATGTTATATGACACATGTTACTGACCTGAACTTCTGCAGAACTATGACGTGCTCTGCAGAGATAATGTTCAACCATCAATAAAAACCTACATTTATTCCATCTCTCAAAATGATATTGTCTCTACTAGTTGATTTTAATGAGAAAATAAAGCGCTGATACAGATAATAGTTGTTTGCATTTGACCAAACACCTTTATTACTTATGGCACACATGAAATCCCATTTTTGGCAGCAAACCTCACAAGAAGGCTGAAATAAAATGTAAATCCCCCCCCCCCCCTAATCATTTTCATACACTCCCTAACCAACAAGATTTGACAAGCATAAGTCATGATCCAATATATTTCGGAAATAATTAATTTCTAATGATATACAGCATAATTTCGTTATATCTCCAGAGTTTCCAGAGGTATTGAGGGAAGTGAAGAAAATAATCCCCATCACAAATGGCCAGCCCAGACCATTAAAATCCAGCTTTGATTGATCTCTATATTAACTAAAGACCCGCTGAAGTTATTTGACGAGGAAGTCGGAAGACAGTGCTTTATCACGCTCGTTCGATGAGTCATGGATTAAGTTGTGCGGCGGTGAGGATATCTGGCACGTGTCACCGTGCTGAAGTGAGGAAAGGATAACGTCTCAGTCTGCAGCGGCGATGAGATTTGTGCCTCAAACCGGAGAAACAGACCTGTTATGGACTTCGATTTCTCCTCGAGGAAACGACTGCGAGCGCTTGTTGCCATCTGTTACGTAACTCCATACATGCCATCTGTCATGTCAAGACAGATTCTGTTAGCGGCGCTGCTGTTTGCATTACAACGCCAGTTATCTCCGTGTAACATTTCTGTATCCTCAAGACTGCAGCCAAACCTCTCCTTCTCATTGGAGTCAATTGACATGTATGAACAATTCATGCACCTGGCGCATTTTTCAAAAAGACTATTAAAGTGTCAAATTAAAGCTATTATTATCTGAGATGTGTTGACATTTTGTAAATTACGGTCTGGAAGTCTGCGGAGAGCGGCGGGGTGTTTATAAATCTTAGAAAGCTGTCTGTCGGAAAGCTTTGTGTTTTCCTCGGCCGGGCGTCGCTGTCTGCACGCAGCAGCAGCACAAAACACGGTGTGGCTGGAGGATGTGCGAGGTGAGATGTGAGCTCGAAAGTGAATCAAATGGTTCAGACGCAGCGGTATTGACTGCCTTTGGAAGCTTAATCTGAGATTTAATAGGCCCAGACACACAAACAACTTACATTTTTCATGAGGCTGTTTCTCAGGGGTATTCACGTTTTTTGGACACGCTGACAAACCTACATGATATTTATAAACGGCGTGCTGTTGTGGTCGCTACAATTCATGTGTCTCTGAGGATCATTTTAGGGTTGGATTCTTACGTCTCGAGCTGAGGGGCCCCAGTCGATTTTTCTCACAATGAAACATACCTGCTTGGAGAAAAGAGGCTCTACAGTACAGTTCCTTCACAATGTAACTCTGGATAAATACCTCGTCAACACTTTATCATAAAGAGCCACTCAATCGCCAGAATAAATGTTGGCATGGTGCGTTTCTGCAAACCATGGAAACCACATGATTTGTACCTATGTTGAAATTTGACATTTACATTTTTAATTGTATGTTCTGACAAGGCTGTGGTTAATGTGTGGTGGATTTATGCACAAAAGCCACTTGGTTAGGCTGCGGAAAAGGAAACGTTTAAGCTTAAAATACCCATTTTTGTCACCAGAATAACGGCTAGAAAAGTCCCGATGGATGGATGGATGGATACTGTATATAGATAGAAATATTATCTTCTTTCAGTTTGGGGGTTTGTTTGTTTGTTTGTTGAGGCTTGATATCAGTTTGATCTCACTGTACTGGATCGACTGGCCCAGCAGCTGGACTTGTGGCAACTCTGTCTCCAAAAAATGCCGTTTATACACTACTAATATGTAACAGCAACATTTGAAAGAAATGTTCATGATGTCCTGGTTTCATTAGTGATAAAAATGTATTTGTCAATTTGCAAAATGTTCCCTGACAACATATTTTGTTTCATTTTCCTACAATATCTGCTTGCAGCAACTAAAGCATGATTAAACTTCCTTATTGTTGTATTTAGCCACTCAAAGCACTTGGTTAACTTCAGGAAGAGATCACAGTTTTGGTTAAATACTGAAGAAGACGAAAGTTATGTGAAAGACACCATGAGGTTTCCCTGACCGTATTTTCTTAATCAGCTTCTTACTGTGAGTTCTATCTGAACACATTTTCTGTTAAAAAGTAAAACAGTTGTGGTTGTTCAGGTTGTCTCATTCACTGTTAATTGTAATTGCTACGAAATTGAACATGCACTGTGATTTGTACACCCACGTAATTGTGAGTCATCGTCGGTCATATGTCGTAAGATATGAAACTGTTGTGCATACATTTTTGTAAGAAATGATATGAACTCGTTCATGACAATGTGTTGGGTTACACAGATACATTACACAGATTTTTCTCGATGCTCTTCTCACTGGTTTCAAGAAAAGGCGATGTCACGTTCTTCTGAGCACAAATCAGGATGTAGCTTTATTCAGAAATACTTTGAAACCAATCAGGGGCTTTCACCAAAGTGCTTTTGTTGCCTAAATGTCACCACACATGATGGAAACCTCAGTCCCCGGTGTTTAAGTCCTGTGCTTTGTACTATCCACCACCTCATGGCTATAGCCTGCAGTCCATAAATGAGGCTGCACTAGAAAAAACATAATCCAGTTAGCAATTACATTTCCCTGTGAAATGCAATTGGTAACACAAAATTAATAGTATAAAACCTAATATGTATGAGACAGGGGGCTGCATGTGTGGAGGCAGTTAGCTGTGAGGACGACACTTCTATGGGGCGCTGCTGTGTGTGTTTACCACCACGGATAATATTAAGCTAGCTACTGATGGTCGAGCTGAAATGGAAGTTAGAGAGCCTTTACTTTCCATGCAGTGACGTATTTCCCAGTAAAACGGAATATTTGCGCTGGGAATTCAAATCCTTTGCATTTGATTGGACCTCTGAAAAGAGGGCGGGGCTTAGAGTTCAGCGCAGTACAGAC
>JAOVVB010232690.1:0-10350 GCA_028570985.1 Heterobranchus longifilis
AGGGCGTGGGGGGGGTGGGGGGGTGGATGAGGGGGGCAGATGGCGAGAGGGAAACAGGGGCTGCATTAAGTATGCATGGAAGTCGAAAAAAATAAGTTTACAGATAATTGGCGTGGTTACTGAGGGGCTAAAACAACACTGCTTACCTTAGTTAACATTCTGCTGGCTAAACATGCCTTTTAAAAGACATACATGCATTGTATTCCTCTTCTCTCGTTTACAAGACAAATAAAGGCTTTCCAGCAGGAAAAAAAAAAAGGACCCCAAATACAATAATAGTGTGTTGAATTACTAATGTCACACCCTTTTCAGGGAGTACACATTAGCATATGAATAATAGACAACCGATGATTTTTTTTTTTTTTTTTTTCAAATTTTATATCTTTGTTCAAATGTCATGAAAAAGTAAAACCCGAAACAGTTTTGCTCTCTTTACAACGCCAAGGGGTAATTACACTATTTTCCCTAAGAGAGAGAAATAAGAGAAACCCTCCCCTTCTTTGATAATGTTGCTGAAACATATTTACAGTGCACCACTGCTTGTGATTTATTAATATTAGAAGACAGCTTTTGTTGCACTGTTTTCATAGCCAGTGATTAGCACAGCCGGCTACACTGAATAAATTCATAAGTGGATTAAATTATCAAAGTGGAATAAATCTAATAATATAAATGTTCATTGGAAGTGAAGGACTTCATATTTGCGGCGCTGTCAGATTAGGGAGCAGATGGTCACCCTTATGCCAGTGTTACTGTGTGAACGCTCGTGTCAGAGGCCATACCTTTACCAATAACATGAACATATTTCTGGACAACACACAATTGCATTGGATACAGTGGATTTATCTAATTAATCCAATCATCTCTTTTGAATGGGGGATTTCTGTGCCCATTGGTCTCCTCCTTTTTGACTGAGATTGGCGTCTTTGTGCCAGGCTGCCAGGCTGCCAGCCTAAGAGGCTGGTCCCCTTCTCAAGGAGACTGTTATGACCATGTGGTGTTCGTGCCAACCTCTGGCTGTGGCGGCGAGATAGGGAGCGCGCAGGAAAAAAAACGAAAAAAAAAACACACACACACACACAGAGGCAGATTAAACACACACATAACTAAACAACGATATACACATATACTCAAAAAATGCACTTGTAACATTAATGTAGACACACACACACACACATACACACACGCACACACACACACACACACACACACACGCGGACTCATGGGCAGACGGGCCTGCCACTCTAAAATCTACTTAATCTGTGATCAGATAAACTACAATAAAGGCAAGCCTGGCAATAGAGGGCACGGGCTATTATGAATGATCTGTATGTTGCTCAACCACAAACACACACACACACATCCACAAACACACACACGAGGACAGCCATACAAACACACACACACACATACACACAAAGGCAGCCCCCTCACACTCTTATTTGACTTTGTGTGTGCTTCGCTGGGTTTATTATGACAGGCTGAGCGGCGGGGAGGGAATTAAACTGTTAAGCAGACATCAGAGGCAGTCTAATGTTTAATGCAGGAGCCGGGGCATGTGCTGACTGATAATGAATACAAACAGGCCAACGTCTTATTTGTTGTGCTTTTCATTGGGAACGACTGGGGTGCTTGACATCCACAGCTAATGTACTGTACGGGGCTATTGTTCTAACCCCCCTCTCATCCTTCCTCCATATCTCTCTCTGTCTCACTCTTTTTTTTTTTTTCATTTCACTTGTCTTCCTTTATTGCGCTGATTCTTCAAAGCTGTGCTGTCACTGCCATCACACAACAAGCCCGTCTTTGGGCTGGATGTGACAGGATAATGTTGTAATTCTCGCCGAATCACAATCTCCATCATGATAATGTGTTGATGGGATGTGGTAATAGTTGTTAAAAGGTCACCCAGTGTGCTGTAATTGGCTCTTTCATACTTCACTACGTTTACTACGACAGAAGGCATGACCTCGCTGGCAGAGACGGTAAATATGCCATCTTGAGAGTGTAATTATACAAGCCAAGCCTTCTTGGATCTCTTTCTCCCGCCTCCTTTGCCCTCTCTTGCCACTCGTTTTCCTTACAGTCTCACTTTAGATGTCCAAATGTAACTGTAAGCTGGCATGAGAAATGGAGCAAAGCTGCGGTACAATACTGTACGTATGCCATGATTGGCAACTGTACAGTATTGTTAGGAACGGGCGATTGTAAAATGAAGATCTAATTTGAAGGGGCATCTATTAGAAGAAAAGAAATACTCCGATTTATCATGTCGCTGAAAAAAAGCTTTGTCCGTTTCATATCAATGTAAACAAAGGATGCACTGATATCTTCATAATTGAAAAGAAATATAAACGTATACTTAAGCGTGTACAAACAGTTTAATCACATTGCATCGTGACAGCTCAGGGAATAAATAATAAATAACAATCCTACACATTTATTTTTCAAAGACAGCAGCTTCAGCTCTGCCCTTAATTAGTTCAAACACACAATTAAGTGGGAAAATATGATTTATGTTTTTTGGGCATTAGGTGTTAAATTGAATCAATACTGTAATTAATACAGTGATACAAAGAGGGACTATATACATAAAAGGCATAATTGCTCTAATCAGGCAGAGATTGTAAACACATGCGTTAGAGACAAGGAATTTCCCAGGTAACTTAGAGGTATATTTAGAAGCTTTTTTTTTTAGGTCAAGTATTTCTATGTAAATATTTGTCATCACATACATTTTTATATGTACGTTCATATTTTGTTACTAATAATCTGTTTAAATATGAATCTTTTTAAACCTTGTCTAAAATGATTTTCTTCTACAGCTCTTTCAAACTAACCATTCACCATTCTGGTTAAAACTCTTAAATTTTAAATTTTTTAATTCATAAAAATGCGTCACCACTTTTTCTTGTGAACATTAATTTTCTCCCATGACCAATTTGTATCTGAGGTATGGAAAGAATACTTTTTTTAACAGCATTGCGGGGAAAAAAAGATAATTATGTTCAGCTTCTGTTGTTCTTGGTCAGCAAGTCAACCCCTCATTAGTTTTTGTTCTAAAAGTATTTTAAAATGTCTATCTATCTATCTATCTATCTATCTATCTATCTATCTATCTATCTATCTATCTTATCTTTTCAAATAAACTTCTTCCTCAAAAGTCTGTGACATTTCCTAAAAATACTGTACATTTATATAAGAATACACACGGAAAAGTACCATCTAATTAAAAGGGAATTGTGGTAATAATTAATATTATATCCAATATTATTTACTATTGTTTCATTTATTATACATTTGAATAATTTCACATTTTTTGGCTTAAAGATTTACCTCACTCCTGAAATGTTAGAATACATATTTCCTTTTTTATCCTGCTTCTAAATAATCTCCTGCTTCATATTATCTGCTTTTGTTAAATGAGTGCAACCAAATGTGTTAGCTAAAAACCGATCTTGCAGATGTTGAACACATTTGGTAATTCATGCATTAAAGTGCATGTGCTGCATGTAATGGGGGGATACAGATCCATAGCACCTCCCTGTGGTGCTGACCATCTTATTGTGTGTGGTGTGAATTGGTTCCACTCTCAATATCTTATCTCACATCTCCTCTCCTTATAGTCACTTTTATCTACCTAGTGAGAATAGTCTTTCCATTTAAAGATTGCTCTGTGAAATTACAACATCATAAAACATTAAAAACGAGTGCTTCTCTTCGAAAAACTTATCATCCGCTCTGACAATATATGCTTCATTCAGTTTAGGCGGCGATTGAAAACTGCTGCCATCATTGTAACATTGTTATGGTAACTGCCTGAGTGAAGTCACCAAATCTTATTGTAAGATCTCCTACAATATCATAATAACACTTGGAAGCGGGGGCAGCAGAGTTTGACAATAATATATCTGTGGAAATCTTTCCCCCTCTCTGCAGATCCTCAGTGAGAGGCACATCAGAGGAGACATTTGCGCTTTATGAAGTGCATTCATTTGGCCATTTGCCATGTTTCCTCACCAGAGGACTGCTATGATGAATGAGAGAAGAGAAGAAGCAGATTTTCTCTCCCACCTCTCGGCTCTCCCCTGTGATTACTAATACAGAGCCCTGCAACCTCCCACACCATATGAAAACTGTAGGCTTGCTCTCATATCCTGGGTAATCCTCAATTTCCCAGAATCATTAAACTGAGACTAGCATCTCTGATGGCTGGAGATACTTGACATATTATGATTATTACCATATGAATACCTTGTTGTTACCTAGGAAGTGGCGAGGTAGCCTTAAAATCGATGTGGAAGACTGGCATAATAGCCTTTCTAGGTTGTTGCGTTTGAGAATAAAAGCCCCACTTTTTTTTTTTTTTTTGTATAAGATAAAATCACTGGGAATTCAGCTGTCGCCACGATGGACAAAACAAACATCCGGGAAGAATTTGATGCAGAAACTGAAAAGTTTTATCATAAGAGGCAAACTTTTTGCAGTTTGTCCTCAATCACTTTGGCTCGTTTTCTGAAACAGTTTTGACATTCTCTAAACTGTTTCATGGGACATCACAAGTCTATTGCACGCCTGCAAAAGTATAAGTAACACCCAAAATTAGAGTTATCGTGTCAGCAGTGGCACCAAAATGAAAAGTTTTGTCATTGTGTGAGCTGTATAGGGCTGTCTTCGATTAAAGACATTCACTCGTTCGATGTTTGTCAACTAACCGATTACTTGATTTAATCGACAGATCTGTAAAACTGAGTTTCTCCACAAAGAATCAGGCAAAAGCACCACTTTAAATCTTGTGTTTACAAGAGATGTGCTCAAAGTTTCTTGGAAATAAGTCACTCAGCATGAAAAAAGCTTAAAAAACGACTAATCGACTACAGAAATCTTAGTCGACTAAGACCAAAACAATCGACTAAGAGGGGGCAGCCCTACGTGTCATAGATGTTTATGGAATATGCATGCATGTCTGATAATTGAATGTATCATTTGGCATGTGATGGCTCAAACGATGAAAGAGTGTTTATAAGTTGACAATTCCACTGAAAATGAACTCATCAGTTTTGATGAGCAAGCCATGTGTAAGTGGTTATTGTGCAAATGGTAGATAATTGTAGCCTATGTGCTGCAAACATGTGCCAAAACATGTGCAATTTGCTGGAATGAACGAGAAATTCAAATCTGAACAAAGTAATTGTTCAGAGATTTGAACTTATTGTTTAGAAAAGAATAATTCTCATTCAAGAATTGAGCCGAATGATAAAAACTGTAAGCACCTCTGGTTTCAGTTTTTTACGGCAACAATTTAATTCTATTGTTGTTCAATCTGCCAAACGTCACGGTTGATTTCACGGGCTCGTCCGTGCAACCGCCAGGAATCGAAGCCCATGTCTCTGACCATAACTATCCGGAGGTGGATACTCCCTAACTAGCGGACCCACCGCGGGCTTGTGGTATGGAAACACTAAAACTTTCAAATGCACCATTTACTGTACATATAAACTCACATTTCTGATTATAAATGCTACCCTTAGGTGAAAGGGATGACATTTATAAAGTCGAAATGCTGAATCCAGAGAATTAAAGTCGGCCGCTGCTACGTTGAGGATGGGGGGGGGGGGGGGAAACTTTGCAGGGGAGGGGGGACCCGGGAAGTTTATGGGGGGGAAAAATGTATGTTCAGCGGATCGGCTCCAAACCAAACATATTATCTTTTGGTATGCCCTCCTCTTCATAGCCTCAATCAGTTGTTCACAGTGTGTAATTCGCTGACATGTTCACCATGCAGAGACTGAGGAGAACTCTCTCTACCTCTGAGGGGAAGGAGACGGAGCTGATAGCTAACCTGGCACCTCTTCAAAGATTCAACACAGTTTACTCATGGAAGAGTTTTTTTTTTTTTTTTTTGGTAGGTAAGGTAGCAAAAAGAAATGCTCGAATCAAAACTGTTTTGTGTTTTGCTTCATACCCACTTGGTGCACAACGTACAGAGTGGAAGGTTTTTAAGACTTAAGGCACTGTCCTCTGCAAGTTAATGACTAAAAATGTCCAGGAGCATTGAAAAAAGTGGAAGTGAGCGAGAAAAACAGTGTAGCCCCTGAGGGTTAGATTAGCAGCTCTCTGCTCCGTCTTCTGCATGATTCTAGTGACAATTTTGGAGGATGGGTCAGATGAAAGACAACAGAAGGAAAGCAGGATCAAAAGCCACATGCTTTCCTGTATCCTTGCTTGTTCTGAGGGGCATACATAGTGCATTGGATTCATATCAAGGTCTTTGTACAGGGAGAGTCGGCCAACATGCAGTGGCCTTATTATTCTTTACTTCAATAACAAACCCACGTCTTCCCCTCTCGCCATCAAAGGCACAGCTCTCCAGAAGTGAAAAATACACATCATATATGAGTCATTCATCTTCCTTGAAATTTAAATAACTCCTTTGAACATTGTCTTTGGTAAGTTGTGGCCAAATATGTAATTCCGCATATGGCGATGTATAACATTCGTCGGATTCGGTGGCGAGCCACGCAGACTTCCCTCCGTCATTGTGATCACAAGTGTTAAGAAATGTGGCTTACTTTTCCTCGCGCTGTGAAACTACACCACATAACTTTTCATACCTTTCAATCGACTCCCATTCGCAGCGCGGTAACGACATTCACTCCCTCGCCCTGAGTGACAATAACTAAGTTGTCCACATCCATTCCACGCAGTTATCCGCCCGTAGCCTATAAAACAGAAATAACGCAGAGGTTTACTCACAGTGAGGGGTTACTCTCAGACCGGACCTGGGCAGCCATTTGAAGTGACAGGGCCGCCCATCATGCGCCTCTAACGGGGTCAGGGGGCCTTATGGGGACTTGATCCAGAGCGAGGCCAAGGGGACCGGGCCTTTAGAGAGGATGGATGGAGCCCTGGTAAGGAGGAAGGACAGGCTGATTACATCATTTTTCAGACCCACCAAAAGGCCCTGTAAGGACCTTTGGGCGGCTGGATTGACAGTTGGCCTCTCTGCTAATACATTTTGGAGTGATTTGTCAAAATGAAGAAATTGTTCTTGCTGACCTATCTCGCTCAGCTGTGAGTGACTCAGTTGGTGAGACTTTGACGAGACGAGCGACATATTTCTCATGCTCGCAGCGGCTCGCGTTGAATATGAGAGCCAGAGTCATAACAAAGCATTCGTCATGATGAAACTTACTTTAAAAAAAAAAAAAGAAGAAGAAGAAAATCTTTCAAGTCTGAGGGAATGACATTAGGGGAAACATGTCAGGAGCGGAGTTAATCACTTCCTCAGTCTGTGTTGTACTGTAGGTGGCGTCTGCTTCTGTCGCAGGGAAATGTTTTGTTTTTGTGCATTTCCTGAATATCTACAAATATTCCCTGAAGGCACGCTGCGCTGCGATGTTGCGCCACCTGTTTTCAAGGCGCAGGCGTTCCCCGGGGCCCCTCAACAAATCATCTTCCTTGTTTCTCCTGCGGGGAAAGAGACACCGTCACTCCTGGGTTTTGGGTGTCATATCATGCTGAAAGATGCTAGAGCAAATTCGACATTTCCGTCTGTCCCAACAGGTAAAGTGAGAATCAAAAAAAAAAAACAAAAAAAAACAAGAGCATTGTGAAATTAGAGGAGGTTGGAAATTCTAAGCGGGAGTTTTCCTTTTAAAAAAACAATCCATCAAGCTAAAAAGTCTCTTTCTTTGAAATGTTATGGATAACTAGATTTTGGTTTCTTTTTACACGGTCTTAGTGTAACAAAGGGTGTTCTTCTCTTTCCCTCATTTTTCCTTTAATGCATAAATGGGCATCACCGCACCCTCAGCTTAGTCCTACATCTTTGTCTCAGCAGTGTAGACATAATGACTGACCTGGATTCATACTACTGTTTTCAATCACCATCTCCCTCCAAGGTTATTGGCCAAAATCCAAAGGTTGTTCTGGGATTCCACTTTATCAGAGGCAGAGCAGCATGCGGAGTTAATAATAATTTGGTCTGTGTTTTACAGCTGTTACACAATGGACACTGTGTAAACCTCTTACGACAACGGGGGCCTTCGGAGCTTCCCGTTTTAGAACGGGATCTGTCTCTGTAAGACAAGTCAATGACAGACAAATAACAGAACGATGTTGGAGCAAAAGGAAAGGTAACTGGCGGTCATCTATAATGCAAATGTTACATTGTGCTCTTTTTGGATGCTGTATTCAGGAGGCAGCGACTGTGAGGAAAATGTTCCCTTTAATAGCACTGGTGTGAAACTTTCTATAGATTTTCATTACCCCTCTCCTCATGTGGTGAGGAGTTAGGACGGCAGCAAGTAGGTGCCGCCACGCCGAACATCTGCTTTCTCCGTTACAAGCCGAGCCAGAGAGCACATTAAAAGCTACAGGTAATGCACTGCTCCTCGGCAAAGCCTGCGCCGTTGTAAGCTCGCGCATTCAATATAGATTAAGCCAACATTATGATAACTAGGTTCATCCAGGCAGCAAACACGGTTAAAAATTGAAATTCTGAAGTTTCGTGCATTTTCCTGCAGAAAATAAAAGGAGTTCACTTATTTACTGCCTGACTCGGAACACTTCTAATGATGAAAAACTGACGTCTGTCAACAATGCCTCTTTTTTTTTTTTTTTTTTGTTGAGGAATAATGAATATATTTACAATGTAATTCAGAACTCCAGTTGCCTCTAGACAGTTGAGCTTCCCCTTCATGCACCTCTGTATTTTATTCAAAGCAGAGCCTCACCAAAGGAAAATCTTCTATTATCCAGCCTAACACTGCAGCCTGAGGAGAAACACTGCGTAAAACAGTGACTTAATATTTCATATTGGTTAGATTATTCATCCACACAAAGACATTTCCCTTTTTTTTCCCTCCCTCACATTGCAACGTCCTCATTAAAAATGGGACACTGCACATTGAAACTTTTTAAAAATTCAAATATTTTCTTTCAATCTTTAAAGAGCTTATATCTAATGAACTAAGATTTAATTTGGCATGGCTTAACATCCATTTGCACTGTTCATAATTAGGAATGCAGACCTCGGTATTAAAATGAAGGGGCAAAGCCCTCGGTAAGTTCCCAAGTGAAACAAGAATTGGTTCCACTTTAAGTATTAATTGATTGGCTTTGCAGTATCCCTTACAGGAGAAGAGTACACACACACACAGCAACACACACATCCACTCCACCCACCCACACACACACACACACACATACACACAATTTACAGAGCACTCATTTCTCATCAATCTGGTGCTGCTTCATTTGCCTGTCTCTCAGTCCCCCAGAGAGGGACAACCTATCTGCTAGCGGAGCTTAGCATTTGATCATGAGTGTCAATATCAAACTGCAAAGCAGGATTACACACTGCTGTCGTCAATAGGCGTAATGGTTTTACATGTGTTAAGGTTAACTCAGCCATTTAATGTGCATAGTACCTCAGAGATAATCACTCAAAAAGGACTTAAAAATGTCACACAAACCTCAACAGACCTGGGCTTCTGCAATGATCACACACTATACTCAGAGGGTCTTGTTGCATTTTTCTCTTTTCTAAGATTTGACAGCTTATGACTATGGAGTAGACAATTTCTACTGTATGAAACTAGTCTTCAAGGTATTTGATTCAAATTCCTTACAAGGAATATCTTGTGTGATGTATGATCAGACTGTCTGCAGAGTCACCAGAGATACTATTATTGATCATAGGCCGACCTAATATAAATTCTGTTAACTGTTTATTAAGGGAGAGCTTTAGTCCTGCACAAAGAGTATTCATTGTTGATCGTTTTATTTCACAGCGGACCGTATACTTCTGATGACTTTAGAAGCATGAAATTCATTCATGTTCTTACTTTTGCTCTTTGCTGTTCAAAATTTATCAAAATGTCTGCCGTCACTTTTATGGTGCGTGTGTGCGCGTGTGTGTGTGCGAGCGTGCGTGTGAGTGTTTGAGCCAACCCAATCGCCAGAATAAATGTTGGCATTGTGCGTTATTGTAAACCACGGATATGTTACATTTGTACGTTTTTGTAGCAGATATTAAGGTGAGCTCATGGTAAAGTGTATAAATAGCACTTTTTTCCCTCCCAAATCTTTATTGACAGTTTGACGTGCCAAACTATGACGCTTCACTGCGGCTGCAGTTTTGTGAATTCAAACAAAACTTAAATTTAGGCAACAAAACTAGGTGGGTAAGCTTAAGAAAAACATTGTGGTTTGGGTTAAAAAAAAGGATGTTTCTTACACAAATTCCGTAAGTTATGTCATCAAGTGTGTGTGTGTGTGTGTGTGTGTGTGTGTGTGTGTGTGTGTGTGTGTGTGTGTGTTGGGGGGGGGGCGCGTGTGTGTGTG
>JAOVVB010232691.1:0-10350 GCA_028570985.1 Heterobranchus longifilis
CATTGGCTCCCACATCTTTCAAAACACAGAAATACAGTTTCATCAGTCATTTCCTAAAACAGCAGTTTTTATCAAGCAAAAAGTGCATTTGTTGGGGACTATTTTCAGCGGCGGATTAATCCACATTTGGTGCCGTAGTGAGTATTTGTGTCAGCAGGACGGTCACTGTGATGTCATGGGTATGTGTATAAATAACACGCCACTTTTTACATGTTTAAGATATGATACGATAAAATAAAATAAAATAAAATAAAATAAAATAAAATAAAATAAGATAAAATAAGATAAAATTAGATAAGATAAGTTAAAATAACATAAGATAAAATAAAATAAAATAAGATAAGTTAAGATAAAATAAGATAAGATACAACTGTATTAATCCAGAAGGAATGTCTCGTTCCAGAAATTGCAGTATACATAAAGAATATAAATATAAAAATGTTAGGATTACGGCCACATGTGATTTTTTTGATTTTTTATTCTGAGTTTAATGTCAGAATTCTGACTTTTTTTCTGACCAAAAAAAAAAAAAAAAAGTCACATGTGGCCCTAATAGAATAATAATGAAGATAAATTAGTAAATAAGTAAGAAAAAATAAACGTAGCATTGTGCGTGATGACGAAAAGAAAAAGAAAAAGTGTCATTTCTCGTGTCATGTGACTCATTTGAAAGTCGAGCTGAAACAGAAGTTAGAGCGTCTGTAGTTTCCCAGTCAAACGGTGTATTTGTTCAGGAATTTGATTGGACCTCTGAAGAGTGGGCGGGGCTTAGAGTTCAGCGCAGACCGTTAGCTACCGTTAGCTCTGTGCTGCTAACTGCTAACAGTCACAGATTGATTGACGGGTGGAGGTCGAGTCTGTGTACTTTAGTTTTGAAACGAGAAAACCAAAATCAGGAAACGAGCCGTTTCCCAACTCCCATTTAGAAATAAGGAAACAAAACACAGAAAACGACCCGAATCACAGACCAGATTCTTCTTTGTGTTGTTTTCGTTGTGATCAGAAAGTTGACGCATAATTGAGCGGCGACATCACCACAAAAAACATTTACTCTCTTTTCTGTGATAAAATCTGCATATTCATGCAAACACATTAAAAAGCAGAGACAGTCTGTTATAACGTGATGTACTGACTCTCTCTGCTGTCTCTCCTGTCTCTGCTGTCTCTGCTGTCTCTCCTGTCTCTCCTGCTGTCTCTGCTGTCTCTCCTGTCTCTCTGCTGTCTCTCCTGTCTCTGCTGTCTCTCCTGTCTCTGCTGTCTCTCCTGTCTCTCCTGTCTCTGCTGTCTCTCCTGTCTCTGCTGTCTCTGCTGTCTCTCCTGTCTCTGCTGTCTCTCCTGTCTCTGCTGTGGAGGTCCTGCAGGCGCAGTGTGTCCCTCAGCAGTAGGTGAGGCAGATTAAGCAGAATGAGTTCCTGGCAGACCTGCAGAACCTCCACTGAATCTTCTTTTTCTGCCGTCACACTCCTCAGCTTGTCTTCTGTCTGGACTGCGTCTCTTCGTCCACCCTTCACTGTCTTCTTTTAAAACTTTCACTTTTTTATCTTGTGAAAAGCTTCCCTTCTAGAGCTGCACGATCTGAGGAAAATATGCAATAACATTGTTGAATATTGTGATAACGATATTACTTGTGGTAAATAAACATCATATCAGTTCTGTCTTTCTGCTGCTTTCAGTATTTTCATAAAATACAACAAACTGCTTGTTGAATTAAAAAAATTGAAAGGAAGTTATTTCTGACATTTTATTGAACAAATTGGAACATTGAACTGAACATAAAAAGAGAATGATAGTTCCATTTTAAAGAGCAGTTTTCTACCGATACTCTCTTGCAACTAACTCAAAAAATCTCTGAGTGTGTTTTGCGATATGTTTATTGCGAGAAAAAAACCCCAGTGATATATTGTGCAGCCCTAAACAGGGTGTTTACTGATGTATTTTATGTCGTAGAACAAAATGTGAAACTCTCTGAAGCTTGTGTTGTTAACCACAGACCTTATTTCAGACAAATAACCAAAAACACATCTTAAAAAAAACATTGACTTTGAGACGAGGGAAGCGGAAGTGCTAAAAACTAATTTCCGGGTTTTAAAACTACAAAAGTAGGCGCCCTATAAGAAACAAATGCATTACAGTTACGGTGTATCCTATAACAGACACTTTGGAAGGTAATGCAACATCATTTAGAGGTGCAGCATTAATCTAGAGAAAAAAAAAAATAAGTAAAAAAAAAAAAAAAAGGTAAAACATTCAAATGCTGTTGGGAATTCTGGATTTATAAACCCTTGTGGTTTAAAGCAGTTTCCTTTCGTAGAAAGAGGCCACGTGTAGATACTCTTCCTCTTTGTGTCACGCACGTTTCGCTCAACCACTTTGATTTTCTTAGTTTTAGCCATCACTCAGATTGGTACCAACAACATTGATAATAGATCTTAAAAAGCGGTAATGGAGCAAGAAACACAAGCAGGCAGACTGATATACAACAATTTATATTTATATTAAAGGATTCCTCAGGTTACAGTTGAAGTAGTGTGGAAGTCCAACCCTGTCTCTTAGAAATTATGTATACATGCTAATACTAATGCTAATACTAATACATACTCATTTGCAAACAGCAAATGTTTTTGGTGGAAATGTAATGTTGCTTCAATTTTATTTTTAATCAACATGGAAACATTATTTCACATACCTGGCAAGTCGAAAAATGTTGATACTGATTTTCTTCTTTCTTTCTTTTTCTTTTCTTTCTTTCTTTTTCTTTCTTTCTCTATTTCTTTCTTTCTCTCTCTCTTTCTTTCTTTCTTCCTTCCTTCCTTCCTTCCTTCCTTTCTTTCTCTCTCTCTCTGTTATTGCTAAATGCATTGTGAATACATTTTATGTGGTTTGACACGGTTGATTCAGAGACACTTGTGTCAGGGAAGTCACCATTTAGCAAATGGTTATACAGTTACATTTGTCAGAAAAGGCTGTGAGGGAGCTGAAACAATCGAAGGATCTATAGGTACATTGCATTTTCCTTAATTCTGTATTTATACTGTGTACAAGAACCAATCCTACTGCATGTTTTTTAATTGTAAATGTCAGTATTTGACCACACAATGCAGCTGTTTTTCTCTGATTCGTTTGCTTTAATTGTAAAAAGCAAGGTGCTGATCAGCTTTCTCATGCTCAGTCTAGATGAGAGCATTAGCTACTGCAGGAAAGTAAATGGAAATACAAATGTGTTCCACTTTTACCGTATTTCTCGTTTTCTTTTCCTAGCACTTCCCTTTTACATGACCACTCTAAAGTTACACGTGTTGTTGGCAGCTCTGAGTTTTGACCAGATTAAAGGCTGTCTGTAATACTGATGAACTTCAGCTTATATACAGAACGTGATGTAGGGGCCGAAACAATCTTGATTTATTGCTTTTGCCATGAAAAAAGTAAGTAATTTTCATACCTATAGTTCAGTTCATTTGGTCACAGGAAAAAAAAAAAAAACATTGTTGTCTTTTATTCCTGGTCCACTTCATCTTCTCTCTGACTTTTTACAAACAAATAAAATACCAATGTCACAAAGAAATGATTTGATTGATTAGTCGAGACTCCATTCACACCTCACATGTCACAAATAATGACGGACAGAAAAATGAGGTGTCTTCTATTGCTGTGTACAACATAAGTTTTACACACAGCTGTTTTTCACTGATTAATTAAGGGAAACTCCTGCATCACGTGTTGACCCACATCCGTGTTACCATGATTACCAAATGATCTTGCATAATTAGATCACTCCCCTGACAGTTACTTTAATCAGCAGATGGATTTAATAGTTTTAAAAGCACACGTCGATTATCACAAAAAGACAGGCTCAATTTAAGTGGTCTCAGTTTGGTTTATTAGTTTGCACCAGATAGACGGCTTTCATGCAAAAATGGAACTAAAACCTTAGTGGTATGCGCATAGTTTTTGGTTTTCGAGTTGGTTTTTGAGATATCCATCTGTGAGATTTCTGCCACCATCGCTTTAATCTTATCTTTGTAGAGGGCAGCTCTACGTGCGTGCCATTGAGGTCAATGGTTGTTGTTAATTTTACCAGAACAGTGGTGTCAGAGTGAGGCTGAACCCAGGACTGTCTTATCTGGGCTGTAAACCAGCTGAACAGCTGGCTTTAACCACAGTGTGCGTGCGTGCGTGCATGCGTGTGTGGGGGGCACATTCTGTGTAAGTGTGTGTATCTCAGCAGCATGTAGATTTAAATGTGATTGTGCATGTGTGCGCGTACGTGTGCGTGTGTGTGGCAAGGTCGCTCTTAGACATGTCTGGGCGTATTCTCAGTCAGTGCTGCAGAGAGGCCTGAGGCATTGCAGCAGTGACTGACGCACGCACACACACAGATAGGCCAGCCTTCATGTAGTTTGTATCGTCCAGTGAAGCATAAGTGCAAAGAAAAGACAAACACATTTTGTAACTGAAAGAAAAAGTTAATAATTGCTCATGAGAATATCTGGCACAAATCAAGCAGTCTCCATTAACTCTGCAGTGTTTCTAACCATTGTGATGCCGTGTGTTGGCTGTCATCGCGGTGTTAAAAATGATCCGGCAGGCTATTTGTTTTCTGTGTTTATGTAACACTGTCTTTGTGATGAAGACTGCAGTCTGGTTCAGTAATTATAACAAACAAGACAAGACTTTGTACAGCAGCTCGGCACAGTTACATCACAATTAGTCAGCTCGCCCGCAGATAAAAACAAAACCTACTGTAGTCTGTCATGTTGAGAAATACAAGTTATAGACAATATAACAGTTGAATTAATAAGATGTTTAGAGAATCCAAATGATTAGTCTGGTCACATTTTCTTGGGGTTTACAACCACAGAAGGTAGAAGATGTTAAGCGCCATATATTTTGTAAATGAGCACCAGAGCCAGAATCACTGACATTGATACAGATACTTTTCATAATTAAAAGCAGCTATTGTAGCCTACTATCATGTTTTTAGCTCAACAAATATTTTCATTACTACTGAGTGGTTTGCCGGATACTTTTTTTCATTTTACTAATCGGTCAGACAGAAGTTTTAATGATAAATGACAAAAATGTTTATTGTGTGAATTCACTGAACTAAACAGGTGATCACTGTGCATGCACAAAACAGCAGCAGAGGAGAGTTTACTACTGTGACATCCGTATTTTGTATAGTATCAATATTTTATAACAAGGATAACAAGTTAACCAACATCCTATTTACCAGCACTGCACAGGTGACCAAGTCAACAAGCCTGATCTACAGCACGCAGGTGCAACAGTAAAAAAAAAAAAGGTAATTGAAAACTGAAAAAACTTTGGTGTTGGTGTTCTCCCTCCAGACATTGTTTTGCATTTAAAGAAGGAACTTGTGTCACAACTTATACTTTCAATATTAGACTATACTGCATAGTTGATCAAAATGCCTCTAAAACTGAAACCGTCCCCTGAATGTTATGTATAATAGACTCTGCAGATTTATTAGGTTGTTCTTTCTTTACACACCACTGCACAATCTTAAACACTCTCTTGATATAAGACGTCAATTTCATTGGTACCAATTTATTTTCAAATGCATCAAGTTTAACTATCCGGATTGTTTAAAACTATTTTTTGTTCCCTACGTCACATTACTCACTAAGAAGCTCTGATCAGATGCTTTTTATAGTACCATTTATGTCTAAAGATAAAAAAGCCTTTATATTTCGGGCTCCCTCTGATTGGAATAAGTTACCTTTATTTAAACATATTATGTCATCTTTTCGCTTATTAAAAAATGTCCTGTTTTCCCATCTTGAAACTGATTGCATGTGTTTTCAGTAATGCATTCACAGTTCCTCTCTGTTCAGAGATTGATCATTGTTTGCTAAATTGAGTCAGGACTAAGTTTGTACTTACTTTCTTTTTCTTTTCTTTTCTGTTTTTTTTTTTTTGCTGCCATATACTTTGTGAATATTTATCTATAGGACCCCCTCGAAAACAGGATGATACATCTCAAGGGGTTTATCCTGATGTAATAAATACATTTCTGATGTAATTAACAGGTTCACTAAAATTGTATTCATCATTGCTGTTGAAAGAGGTTGCTGGGGGGGAACATAGTGGAATTTATATGGTTGATTTCATATGACAGGTAGAAAGAAATTGTGACATCTTTTGGTTAAAACTTTTAGTTATGCCTAGTGCATGAGGTCACTACTGGAGACGTATACCGTGTACCAGGAAGTTCTGATTTTATGAATCACTAACAAATGCAAATCACAATTGTTTAAGTCATTTATTGAAGTAAAAAGGTGAGAGACAGAGAGGCAGTTTGAGTGAGTCAGCACATCAAATAAAAACATAGACATCCAGGTGCCAGAGTACAAGTGAAGCAGCTTGATGAATATCTGTTTATTCTCCTCTTATCGCCTGATGTCTGCAGCAAAAACACTCCAGTGACTCACTGCTATCAGTGTTACAGTAGCCTTACCTGGGTCATCTACCTGCCTGCCTGCATGTCTTACTACCTGTGCTGCTGAAAAACAAGTGAAACATTTAGCAGCGACTTAGAAGTTTTGGTAAATTGTGTGTTCACACCAGACAGTAAAAAACAGACGGAGCTTCCGGGACTGAGAAGTGAAGCCAATGCAGAAGTGCCTTAAACTTGCATTCTTTCTAATGGCCAGCAGGGGGCGACTCCACTGGTTGCAAAAAGACGTCCGGTTGTATAAAAATCTATGAGAAAATTACCCTACTTCTCACTTGATTTATTACCTCAGTAAATGGTTTCATAATGAGTTTATGGTCTCAATCACTAGTTTCAAGTCTTCTTCAATACAGCACAATGTTCATTTAGTAAATGATGGTCCCATTAAGAAGAAAATAGACGATACAGGACTTTCTACAGGAAACCCACCTTAAGAATGATCATAACAACTATCTTAAAAGAAACTGGGTTGGTCAGGTGTTCCACTCACAGTTCAATGCTAAAGCTAGAGGGACAGCTATCCTTATACAAGGACATCTCGTTTCAAGCAGAGGAGGTGATTGCAGACACTAATGGGAGATTTGTCATTGCTTCTGGTCGGCTTTTTGCCAGTCCTGTTATTCTGGTCAGTGTCTACGCCCCAAACTATGATGATAGTCATTTATTTAAGAAACTATTCTCTACCATACCCAGTGAGTCATTATAATAGGGGGCCACTTTATTGTGTACTCAACACTGTCTTAGACAGATCATCAAACAAGGTCCAGTCTCTCATTAAATCTGCCAAAGTTGTTCATGATTTCATTACTCCATCACACATACACTCGTATTGACTATTTTCTTTTAGATAATAGATTACTAGGGAATGTTAATGCCTCGGACACTCACGTAATTGGAGGATTAACCCCCCCCCCCTCCTAGCTGACGAACAATCTGTGAATCATGTTTCCTCTCAAATTATTTTTTTTCTTGAAACCAATGCCTCATCAGAAATGTCTCACTCAACTTTATGGGAGACCTCTAAGGCCTATCTTAGTGGGCAAATAATTGAGTATCCTTATCCAGGGCAAGATTGATAATGGCCGCTCATCCACCCCTTCCCCAAAACTTTTTAAAGAAAGACTGCGTTTACAGACACAATACAACTTGTTCTCCACAGACAAAGCCGCATATTTGCTCATGAAAGCACAGTTTAATGATCATGACTCAGGCGATAAGGCCAGCAAGTTACTAGCCCAGCAAGCTCGCCAAGCCCAATCCTCTCATCTTATCCCTAAAATGTTTAACAAAACAGGTGAAATACAGACTACTTGGAAAACACTTTCAAACAGTATTACAGTAGCTTATACAGCTCTGGATGTGATGATAACCTCTTACAGCTCGACCACTTGTTTGATAATCTTACTCTCCCCTCTGTTGGAGGTGAGGTCTCCAATGCAGAGATTCTAAGAGGCCATTAAATCCCTAAAATCTAACAAAACACCTGGACCGGACAGTTACACCTCCAAATTTTATTTTTAAAAATTGCTCTCGAGCTATGCCCTCTGCTCCAGGCCAAGTTCAATGAGTCTCTGTCATCTGGACGTCGTCCTTAGGACAGGCTGCAATTACACTGCTACCAAAAGGGGGCAAGGACCCACTTCACTGTGCCTCCTGTCACCCAATCTCTCTACTGAATGTTGATTACAAGAGTTTATCTAAGGTTCTTGCAGCAAAACTGGAAAAGGTTATCCCACAAATAATTTTGTGCACTCCAGCTCAAATCTTGGAAGGCTTTTCAATATTCTTTATTCACCTCCGTCCTGTTCCCCTGAAATGGTTATATCGCTTGACGCTGAAAAGGCGTTCAATCGAGTCGAATGGCAGTATTTGTTTTCAGCCCTAAAAAATATTTGGATTTGAGGATTCCTTTATCTCTCAGATAAAACTCCTCTACTCTCACCTGCTAGCTGCAGTAAGTAATGGGCAGCAATAAGAGTATTTCCCTCTCAGCAGAGGCACACGCCAGGGTTGTAACCTATCCCCTCTACTCTTCGCCATCAGTTGAACCTCCAGTCATTGCCCCTTAGGCAATCCAAAGACTTCCTGGGTATAGAGCGAGGGGGGCTTACACACAAAATATCCTTGTATGCAGACGATATTCTCTTGTATGTTGCAGACCCTTTAAAATGTGTCCCGTCCATTCTCAACATCCTAAATCAATTTGGGAAACTCTCAGGCTATAAACTCAATCTAGAAAAATGTGAAATGTTCCCCCCTTAATCAGGTAGCCACTGTTATCCCTACATCAAGTTTTCCATTTAGAGTTGTTAACAAGGGCTTTAAATATCTCGAGAACACCTCCGCTTTTCCAGAATTTTGCTGTTTTATTTGAAAAGTGCAAAAAAGACATGGTCAGATGGAGGAGCCTCCCACTGTCCATAACTGGCCCAATTAATCTCATTAAAATGATTGTGTTAACAAAGCTTCTTTACCTTTTTTAAAACATCCCCATCCTAGTTAAAAAAAAAAAAACATTCTTGCTGGCCTGGCCCTCAATTGTATTTATTATTACTGGTGTGTAATATAAAGGAAATGTTACACTGGATGGAGAGACCTGCAGGTGTAAGACCTGGGTGCAAATGGAGCATGCCTGTAGTCCTGTTAATCTAGAATCCGTATTATGTGGTTTGTCACCCCCCTTCTAATCTATTTGTGGGTGGCAAGTTTGGATCGTTCGTTTAGATATTTCCAAATCAGACATTTTGTCCAGAAAAATGTCACTTCCTTTCCAGAACTTCCCGGCAGACAATGTAGTTGATTACATTCTGTCATTATCACCAAATTGCAAAGTTCTTATTTCCATTCTCCATGACAGTATATGTAATATCATCCCCCATTCACTGCAAGACGTTAGCAGATTATGGGAGAATGACCTTGGAGAGGAGATGGCAGACAATCAATGGCAGGCAGTGCTTGCCTTGATACATACCTCGTCCCCCTGTGCTCGGCACAGCTTAATTCAGCTCAACGTCATCCTGAGAGCACATTTGACCGAGGTGAATCTAATGTTGACCCTTCATGCCCTCACTGTAAAGGTCAACTGGCGGACTGTATTCACATGTTCTGGTCATGCCTCAAACTGAGCACATTTTGGACCAACATTTTTAACGCCTATACTAAGATTTTTCAAAAAGACATTACTTGTGGTAGGGGAAACTGTTATTGTTGTAATCATTTGAGTTGTGCAGCTGTCCTATGTTTGTATGTAGACTTGTGTTTCTAATATATGCTGCAAACAAATGGATGATCGGTTTAATGGAAAATCAATAAAAATTGTTAAACAAAAAAAAAAAAAAAAAGACAAGATGACATGTCCATTAACTGTCAGTTTCAGATGTTAAAAACATGCGGTTGTTTAATTTAATTAGCTTTTTAGGTGCAAAAAAAGATTACAAATGTTAAAATATAAAAAGTAGATGAAGAAAGACATGAAGAAATGTCCATAATTGTCCATTAACTGTTGGTTTCAGATGTTAAAAATACACTGTTGTTTAATTTAATTAGTTTTGAGGTGCAAAACGAAGTTCTCATCAATGATTAAAAATGTTAAAATATAAAAAGTAGATGAAGAAAGACATGAATGACCATAAATGTCCATTAACTGTCAGTTTCAGACGTTAGAAACACCCAGTTATTAAAATAAAATAGTTTTAAGAGAATAAAAAAAACAATCCGTTAAATTCTCTTCTGGCTTGGATCGCGATTGTGAGGGTGGAAAAAAAGTGTGATTGGTGATATTATATTATATATTATATTATATATATATATATATAGATAGATAGATAGATAGATAGATAGATAGATAGATAGATAGATAGATAGATAGATAGATA
>JAOVVB010232692.1:0-10349 GCA_028570985.1 Heterobranchus longifilis
GAACCGAAATGCACGTCTCTTAACGATTCCACGGTTCTTGGAAATTCGGAACCGGTTCTCGATACCCATCCCTAGTGCCATGCTGTCCAGGGGCAGGGTGATAAAAAAAAAACCCAGCAGACCAGAATAGCTTATTCACTTTCTTGCTGAGAGTTAGATGGGAAGATCCATATTAGTCTAAATATGAAGCTGTAGCTATAGCTGACCTGGTTTAGCTTAGCACAAAGACTGGAAACAGGCAGCAAAGGTAACAGTCAAAGAGCCAGCCTAGCTGTTTCCCATTTGTTTCCAGTCTTTACGCTAAGCTAAGCTAAACTAAGCTAAGCTAAACTAAGCTAAGCTAAGCTAAGCTAACCAGCTGCTCGCTCCAGCTTCATATTTACCATACAGCCATAAATCTCCTCGTCCAACTCCAGGCAAGAAATCAAAGTATTTAGCAAAATGTAAAAGTATTCCATACAGTATATCACAATATGATGTCTAGCCTAAGTACTGAAAATGAAACTGGCACATTTTCAGTTTGTTTTTGAGGTGGCATTTTCATACTACACAAATAGTTGTGGGAGAAATGAAACTTACTGCAACTGCATGAATCAGTAATAACAATGGAAGTAAATGATGATCATTAACATATTGCATAGCCCCACTGCCAACTCAAACCACTAAAAGAACAAACCAACAACACCCGCAGGGCTGCGACTAATATTTATTTTCATTAGTGAATAATCCGCGTGTTATTTTCCGGATTAATCGTTTTGTCTATAACACGTTGGAAAATTAAAAAATGTTCCGTTCACAATGGTATGAAACCGCTCTACTGTATGTCTTTACTGCTGGAGATGTTTGCATCCTTGTGGAATTCAGACATGACTTGAATGCTGCAGTAGTTGACAGTGTGTCTAAGCAGCGCTCATCTTTACTTCTCCATCTGATTAAGACCAATCCAGCGTTAACCCCATCTTGGCTTCCCTTTGCAGGATTACAGTAAATCTGTGGTTAATGACTGATTGTGGTGGTGGTGCTGGTGGTGGTGTTGATTGTGTTTGTGTATGTAAGGAGTGATGGTGCTGGTGGTGGGGTTGTTGGAGCAACATCTTGTTTTTGAAGTCTACCGCTCCCTCATCCTCTCCTCCACCCTAACCTCTTTTCTCTCCGTCTCTCCTCCCCCACACATCAGCGGATCTGCCCCAGCTGATAAGGAAAGACGTTTCTATAAAGTTACCCACTTGATTATGCAGCACACATCAGGCCAAGCACAGCAAAGGAGGGATTTCACTCACTTTCACTTACCCCGTGGAACCCTTAGGGGGCTATGGGGTCAAGATAAAACGCACAAATGACAGTACTGGCCATTGGAGTGCAGCAGTAAAATCCCAGAACCTGCCCCCAGCAGCCTCTGCTCTGTGTAATATGATTTCTGATTTCAGAGCAATGAGGCTGAGAATTCTAAGGGGAGTAAAAGGAGAAGGAAAGAAATTGAAATTCAGCGAGCAAAGCAAAGCCAGGAAAAGGGTGAAAAAAAAAAAAAAAAAAAAACGTGACATGAAAAACCACAAAAATCAAACCACAAGCAGTAATAGCTCTGGCAACGTCCAGGGTGTGATTTATGGGGGAAAGAAATGGCCTTGTTTGAGCGCTGTCATGTCTGGGCCTTGTGATTTACTGTGATGACTGGGCTGGGTGCTTTCATCACGTGTGTTCAGGCCTGCTAAGGTAGTAGAGGAGAGGTAGGAGGCCCTATTAATACTGATTATATGAGCATGCTGCCTTTCTGTGTGGTGCTGGTCTGATGGTTTTTTTTACAGTATATCAATTGAGCGACAGTTCTTAATGGGATAGATGGGATTGGCTCTTTCACTGTGTACTGTGATGCTGTAATGAAGCTTCTTGTCGTCTCTCCTAATCTCCTAAGTGCATCTATTAAGATCATTTATGATTTATGAGTTACAGAAATTATACTTACAGTTGCAATACAGCAGTAAAGTATATGAGAGGGAAAGCATGAGTGAGTTTTAATAAACTGATTTTTTTTCAGCGCTTTGTCTGACTTCAAAAGATGAATGTCTGTAATAGATCAGCACAGCACCCTATAGGTTCTTCGTTCCACCACAGCAGTGTTGTTCCAGATTAAAATGAGTGTTTGCATAGTTTCATTGCCGGTCACAAAAGGCCCCCCGCAGCAGACTAAACTGCTCCTTTTGAAAAGGTGTTGCTAGGATACAGGCCAGCGTGAAGATGAAATCCCCCACTGTATTGCTTTCCTGCAGCTGTACAGCTCGGACATTATGTCCAACTTATTGTGCGTGTGGTGTAGTTGTGCAGTCTGTCTGCTCATTTGTCTTCCTTCATTTTTTTAGTGTATTCAAACAGCGTATGTATTTGAACGTTTAGCTTGTACAGTATAAGGGTGGTTTTGTTTGCGTCATGCAGAGTTAGCATATTACACGGACTCCCTTCTATCATAATCCATTTTCTCTAATAAGGCGCCATTTATCTGGTGAGCGCTGAGATCTCAATCCTGCTGTCACACCTCCGAGTCTCCGCCAGCTGACACCTCAGGCTGTGCACAAAGAATCAATAGTGTCTGCCTCATGTTCAATTACACTCTAATCAACACACACTAGTCCAGCACGACCTGGGAATGAATGGACAATATTGAACCGACGCTCAGCACTCTGATGCCAGTAAATGAATATTTGAAGGTGTTAGATTTGGTTGTGAGTTTTGACAGTGTTTGCTGAAAGAGAGTGCAGGTTGTCAAGCGCTGAACGGCATTCAAAGTAGAATTGACTGACGCTGACACAAATCATGGCACAAATGACTTTTTTTTTTTTTATTTCTCTTTCAGCTCTTAAAATGTCAAAAGACTGTCAAACGATAATGATGCTGCGAATTTACACACTTTGATTGTTGTCATCTGCAAGCTGACATATGCTTTTCAATGTAATTTCTTTGTATGACCATAATGATTAATTGGATAAGTCAGTTAAAATGTTTAATTTTAATTAAAATGTTCTCTTTTTTGGGGTCAAAATAGTTTCAGACTCTCCTGTAATAGTTAGCGTTGGGTACCAAACTCTTACATCTGTACTACTGAATACCGATTCGCATTAAATCCATCTGTGTCAAACTCGACGCAGACAACGCTCGCAGCAATAGGATATCACGTTCTTCCTCAGAGACAAACACGACAGCATTCTCATGCTATGCCCTGGTGACAGACCATCTGCGTCGCCAGGTCATTTTGGGGGAGGGGGTTCTGACAGTCAGCGCTGAGTGCCTCGAGTGGGAAGAGTGGAGGAGAAATGGCAGAGCATACAGGTCCACGTGAGAAAAAAACCCCAGAAATTACATTTTTGTTTTTACAGAGAGAGTAAAGTTCAGAAAACGGTACTGCTACAAAATTCCAGGTACCGGTATCAGTTAAAATGTGAACAGCACCCAACAGTATATAAGCTGAAATGGTAGAACAGCTATCATCAGTCTGAGCATCTTTACCTCTGTGATGGGGAGCCTGTGCTATGTTTACTAAAAAGATTATTATAAACACACAAAACTTCTGATCGGATTTAGTATGTGAATTATATAATGCATTAATTTCAGATCGCATTTTCTCAGCCATCATGGTGTGATTATCATCCTTCCTCTCGTCTCTGTCAGCGCTCCTGACTCAGACAGCTGTTACTTTTCACATTGTGTTACGGGGCATGAGGTTGAGTGCTGGTGCTACGCTGGTGGTTCCTGGTGTGGTGTTCTTCACGTCTTGGGGCCAGTGAGTAAGAAGCGAGGTGCCTCCTCGGCTAAACCAGTGCTCAGGGGGTTTTTTTTTCTGCCAACTGTCGAAACGTCGATCATCAGGCGTCAACCTATCAAGGAGCTTGTGCCTCGGAGGCTGACAGGAAGCAGAGACACGGTAAAGATGCTGCGGCACTGTCTGCCTGTGATCCACACGAAAGCAGGGATTGGCTGCTGAAGCTTGTCACGTGCTACGACGCGGGTTGATTCTAATACAATTTCCACATTACATACACGGAAAGGCTGACGTTAATCAGCAACATGTTTGATGATAGATTAATTGTTTAAGGCATTTAAGACGTTACTTTGAGCTCAATTAACTGAAAAAATAATCAACACGTTAAACACTAATGAAAGTAATTTTTAGTTGCAGCCAACGGCTGAAAAATGAAGCGGAAATGCCAAAAACTGTTTCTCGAATGGTCACTGGAGGCTATGCATAATTAATGGCATGGACGCTTTGAGTGACAGGTGGTTAACGACTGTAGGCTTCATTTGGCCCGCCTCAGCTCCATCCACGCTCCACCTCTTTGCCCATTTTTGGAATAGCCGGGAGTCAGGCGCTGCCAAGATGGCGACGGCCGGAGCCGCCCACATTGAGCTTCACAACAGCTCTTCAGAAACCTGTGGATGACGTCACGGAGACTACGATCATGTTTTATACAGTCTATGGTTGCAGCCCTACATGTACATTGTAACTGCTGGTCCATGGTTTTGCAAATGGGAATTAATTTCTGGCTTATTCATGCAGATTCCTGACCTTTTACTTTGGTTTTATATTGTAAGAAAAGATGTCCAACAAGCAAATCCTGCTTTCTATTCAGCATTAGTATGCTCTTTTCTGTTGTGACTGAAATTGAAGTTTCAAAGTGCAGACACACAGTTAATTGCTCAACAGGTAAAAGCCTCTTTTTGCACAGCTGGTTTAAATACTGTGATAGTGTGGTAAATACTCCTCCCTGAAGGACAGGGGAGGTTTAATCATATTTCTGTAAATTCACAGTACCCATGAACACATTTATTTCCTTCTGTAAAGGGTTTTCTATGTTTTGACGGTTTCTCTTTCTTTCAATTTTCTCTTTAAGGAAAACCAGGCAGTCCTGCTAATGTTCCATCAGCTGAGCTTCTAGCTGTAACCCCACCAGGTGGTCCTCACTTCAACATCATGCTGCACCTCACCCTGCTCCTCCATCTCCTGGTCCTCTCTCTCTCCCCTGCAGGTCAGTAGCACATCCAGCTGAAAGGGCTCAATGCATTGGCAGAATGTGTGTTTTGAGACACTGGATGAAAGCAACAAAAAAGCATACTTTACACTGAGCCTTTTTTAATGCGACAATTGCGTTACTTTATATATAACTATTGGATGTTTATATCAGAATCAGAATAGAATCAGAATAGATTTACATACAAGGAATTTGTCTTGGTGCATAACAAAAACACAAAAACACAAAAGTATATATAAACAAATAAAAACAGTAGGTAACAGATAAAAACAGTATATGTAAACAGTACGTTCTGTATGAAAGCTGCATATGATCCCTTGAGTCATTCAATTTCTTAGCTTTGATATAAATCACAAACAATGATGTATTAGGCTTCAGTGATACATTAAATGTAATTAGTTCAGCAGCAGTTTGCTCTCTGAGAATGTTCTTTTCAAACACTACTGGTGAGCAGCAGCACAAATCAAAATGCCATTTACTCATGTCCTTCATCTTTCAAGTATCACCATCCAAAGTCCAGTTGTGAAAGAGTCATTTGGTGCTAATAAACTGCCAGTGAGAGGTGTCTCATATACTCACATGGCAACTACAGAAATATACATAAACTTTGATTAGTGGCTTCAACTACAAAGCATGAAAATCACACAGGTGGCAGGCAGCTGATGGAAGCAAATGTAAAAACTGGATTGTCAGGATGAATGGTACACAAGTGAGACAATGTGTTAACAATCTGCTAACTGCCAGCTGTAACATAGTAGATATAAACATGCTAATAGTGATGGCAGGGAAGAAAATAGAAATCTGATATCATTGACTACAGTAAAGATGCATTTTAATATCAGGTGTAAATGCAAACAAATTAAATCAGATCTATGATAAGATGCACATGCTAATGCAAACTGCACAAAAAAAGCACAAATTGAAGAAAAAGCTACAAAGCTTATGTACGTCTGATAGGCCAGCCTGGGCGATCGTGTGCCTAGAGTTTGCAGCTTTTCATTCCTCTTCTTTGTGATGCTCTTGTGCAGTCAGCCGTGCTGGAAACAAAGCAAAGTGGTCAGAAAACAGCAGGCCTGAAAATGACCTGTCTAAAAAAAAAAAACAACAACCTCCTCTGTGTTCCCACACCTTCTCACTTCTTTCAGATTTGATTTCACATGAACCAAAAAAAACAGGGGGTGCTGGGATTGGGAATTCTCCTGTCTTCCCACCACATCTTTCTCACACAGACTTTAAGGAGATTTATCTGTCTTTTTTTCCGACATGGTAAGGTAACTTGTATTATTGTAGCTGAGTTCACCAAATGTTTCAGCAGCACTACAGCTAAAGCTCAGAATACCTTGTTGAAAATGTGCTCATATACTCAGAGCTTTCTCACAGCTTTTTCTCAGAGCTGCCAGTCAAACAGCTGACAGCTCATTTAAGTCCAGCTGGCTACTTTATTATATACATTTTAATTTAATAAATGAACAAATTAATGAATTATCTTTATTTACACTGCACATTTTACAGCAATTAACACAGTAACACAGTTTGTTAGTTTAGAGTTATTTTTGGCATATATTTATTTTATTAATAACTTAATTCAAAACCAATACATAAACTGGATGAGACATGGGATTAAAAACCTGTTTCCCCTTAAAATATCATTGTGCATTTTCATTGAATAGGAGTGCATTTATGTTTCTAGTAAAATAATACATTAACCATGGCATGTCTTGATGAACCTTACAGTGATGGTATCAATAAATAAATAAAAATAATAAATAAGGTAATTACTAAAGTTCTGATCAGTCAGGAATAGGTGTGGTTTTCAATATTAAGAGCTATTTACAGACTCTGTGGGCTAAAACACACAAGAAGAGTAATTCTCCTTTACAATAATTCACTACATGTTTACAATCGGGTAGGCAAACTTTTTAAAATATGCAATTGAGATCAGTGTATATGATGGAATAGTGGCATTAGGATATGCCAGAGGTCACCAAATTTGGGCTTTTACGGACACATTTATTTCCCGGGGGGGCCACACTGGCTGCTCCGTATCTCGTGGAAAGCCCTGTATACATGTACAGAAAAGGAATGGGCAGATAAAAAGCACCACATACATGTTTGCACGGCACACATCCTCTCAGTATAGCCACAGGATTGAACTGTATGGCCGCTCTATCTAAACAGACAGCAGCCAACCAACAGACTCAGGTCATTATAGTGAGAAGAGAACATTGGCTTGACATTTTTGTTTAGCCCCAACAAGAGTAAAGTTTGATGGCTTTAATGCTATGACAGCAGAACAAAAGTCAAGCACACACTATCCTACAACTAAAGTATAGTATGTATTTTATATGGCTCAGCTGGCCCATAGTAAGGCTTATAGAGTATACGACTGCAGGATTATTGTTTAATCCTCAGGTTGGTATGATGGACATGGGTGTAAAAGGTAGTCTCCTTAAACCTGAAGGGATTCAGGCCACAACTGGATTCTTAATAAAAACACATTTAATGGCACTCGTGGACAGAAACACAGTATACAGTTTAACCGAGGCTTCTGCACACATATATGCACATATAATATGTTTGTGCATTTGCGTGTGTTTGCATGTGTGTCTTTGTTTGAGTACATTTGTGCGTGTGCATGCACGTGCACGTGTGTGAGTGAACATGCAGACCTGTTGAGTTTATGTGTATGCAAACGTGCTGATTGCCAGGTCAACAGTATCTGAAACCCCCAAAACTCCATGCCAGATGAAATTCAGTCTGTACAAAAGTTCAATAATAAGTCCATACATGGATGTTTTTCCTAATGGACCAGCTGTGATATTTCTAAACGTTTCCTGAAGAATGTTGGGGTTTCATCAAGTTTATCTTGCATACACAACACAATGGGCTACAGCACAGGCCTGGAGAAGACATATACAACATTTAAAATGTATATAAGATGATTATAGTCATACAAAATACAAATCAACACTAAACGTATGAAATATGATAACCCACATTCAATCAAGCCCAACCACAAAGTTTTGAGTTTTCTATTTTATTGTGAAGGGCAGGATGCAGAGGATTCCACAGAGATGGCCCTCAGCCAAAGGTAGTCTTTCAGTCCAAAACAGGGTTTCCAGCCATTCATCACATTCTCAACAGCAAAAAAGGGATTCTATCAAAGACCTCTCTGAAGAAACTCTTATGATGGTGCATGCTTTGTTTTGATCCATCTTTCTTGTTGTATCCTGTGAGAAGTGAGAGAAATACGCCTGCACTTTAGGAGCACAGAAAATAAATCAAATGTGAATATCTGCAGTCGTATATTTGCAGTGTCACGCTTCAATATGTTAACATGGTTTTTCTTCTGTTAACTGTTACAGATGCATCAATGCATGGGGAAGTACCCGACTTCTATGGAGGTAAGACTCATTATAATACTAAATAATAATGGTTACTTGAGCCAATGCCATAAAAAAAAATCTTTCTGGACTGTTGTAAAACATTCATGGAGTTTTCAATAATGATGAAAATAGATGCTTCTTGGTTTTGGCCCGTGTTGTGCCATGAGACACATGCACGCACGCGTGCGCACACACATTTCTCTCTGATTAATGCTTGTACAGCAAGCTGCCAGCACCATCAGTCTAGCCAAGAAACTCTTAACACTTAATGCATTTGATGTGAGAGCCTAATGGAAATTTAAAAAGAAATCTTCATACATGGGTGTCCAACGTTTTCTTGTGTGGGACATAATTGAGCTGTAATCTGTTTCTGCACAAAGTATTCTTAAAATGTTATATCAGTGGCTGTAAGGCTTTAAGATCAAGGCTGACAACAAGGTTACAGAGAATGTTTAATAACCAGAAAGGTCAGACAGCGTAGTGTTCTGTCAAAGTATCCCCTGTTTACAGGCAGGTCGGTGAGGCTGTGGCCTTCAGAAAAGGATGTGATTCATAGTCAAGGCTGCACCACTACATCTGTTTGAAAGGCCTGTGTACTTATTGCATTAGCTGTTACTGGCATGATGTTTGAATTCCATTTGATTTCTTAAAAAAGAAACACTCAGCATTGACAGTAACTTTTTTGTTCGTGGATTCAATTTCCAAGAAAGACCTCACTGTCCAGAAATACTTTTGTGTTGCATAATTTCCTGTTTTGTTCAAATGTTTAATCTAGTGGAAAGCCAGAGCACATGGGATGAATTTCCATGTAAAATACAACCCTCTCAAAACCCGTTCAAAAAATGAACAATGCAGGAAACTGTATTATGTATGAAAAAGAAGAGATAATACATCATCTGAATATTCACCTGCTCCTACACAGCTTTTGTACTGTTGTTTTACTCATTTACTGAAATAGAATTCAAACCAAATAAAAAAATGTATGTCAGATCTAAATGGGCTTTCAGTGGCAGCTCTGCCCACTGCAGCCCCCGAGGGGGTAAAAGTACAATGATATCTGTCTGTCTGGATGCGTTAAGGGACAGGCAGTGACAGACGTCTCCCTTTCTCATGGTCCACAATAGGACAGAACATAATGAAAATCTATCTGGAGGTCATGTTTCTTTCCACTGTTGCTATTTCTGGATTTCTCCTACTTGCAGATGTGCATTAATCCTAATGGAGATGGTTAAAGTCAGAGACATTGCACTGCACTGCACAGATGAATCTCGGATGGTCATTAGAGCTAGAAACTGTATTAGAGCTGCCACGCCTCATTGCGGGATTATATTGGTGTGATGGATGATGATTCATTCAAGCACCCATACATATATATATAAAAAAATTTTTTTAAATGCATATATTAATTTATTTCTTTTTTTTATGATTGTTTATCACATTGTTGCAGATTATCCTTAGATATGAGGGGCCACATTTAAAAGAGAACTGTTTAAAGGTATAGTTCAACATTTCGGGAACTACGCTTATTTGCTTACTTGCCTAGAGTTAGATGAGAAGATAGTTTTCCATATCTACTGCTTTTCATGTCATGTATGCTAAATATGAAGCTACAGCCAGCAGCCAGTTATTTTAGTTGAGCATAAAGACTGGAAACTGGGCTACAGCTAGCCTAGTCTCGAGTAGCCAGACCTATCTCCACAGTGCTGCTGGGGGAACGTCTGGATTAAATGCGCTTTCACTCCTGGATAGTAAAAAAAAAAAAATCCCTGTTTGTATTTCCTCAAACCAATCACAATCATCCTGGGTAGCGTCACCCCCCGACGGTGCGTCTGCAAAATAGTGTCGGAAGGGAACCTGTTTCAGTGGATCACCTCCACGAAAATGATGTAAACATTATTCTTTGTAGATCTTTACAATCATTCACTGAAAGAACAGAGCAGGCCTG